>APFE031658602.1:163553-178642 GCA_000404065.3 Pinus taeda | reverse complement strand
TTGGTAGAAGCTTGATCACTTGAAGGAGATCCGTGGAACAATGGGAAAGAAGCTTAAGAAGAAAGCACCAAAGAAGAAGAAGACATCTCAGAAGAACTATGACAGTGGGAGAATTGATTGGGGATTAGGCATAAGAAGCTCTTCAGATTCAGAATCAGATAAAGATGAACTATCAGGTATGAATGTGCTATCCTCTGGTGTTCCATCTATCTTTCCATTTGGAAGAGAAGATAGTGATAGTGAAACAACTGAACTTGCTCTTATGGGTGAACAAGAGAGATATCAAATAGAGGTAGAATTTAAAAGGATTTCAGACATAATCAAAGATCAACAAGATATTTTGAACAAAAGGGAATGTGAAACAACTGAACTTTCTCTATGGGTGAACAAGAGAGATATCAAATAGAGGCAGAATTTAAAAGGCTTTCAGACACAATCAAAGATCAACAAGATCTATTAAACAAAAGGGAATGCGACTTCAAAGAAGAATCTACCAAACTGAAAGCCAATCTAGAGTTATTCAAGGCCAAATATCTAAAGTTGCTAAAAGACCAACAAGAGGAAGTAAGCAAGATAAGGAAGTTTTTCAGGGACAAAAATCAAAAGTTGCATGATGAAGTCACATCTCTAAGAAAAGAAGTCAATGAAAAGAACACAACAATCAAGAATCTCAGAGATAGATCCAGGGATTATGAAAGTCTTGAAGCTACGACCCTCTCACTAAAGGAAGAACTTGAAGAAACGAAGAAGCAGAATAAAGATCAACTCCAAACTATTGAAAAACAGGAATCACAGCTGGAATGTGCTTCTAGATCTCGTCAAATGCTACAGAATGTAAATGAAGAACAAGAAAAGGAGATACTGAATCTAAGGAAACAAGTGGAAGAAGGAAGAAATTCAATATCATGGTGTTCATGTGTGCTTCTTGTGTGTGATGATTTGTTCTGTTTATTGCTTCTGTTTATTGTTCATATGGTCAATGAAGTTTTGATGCATTATCTAAAGATCAACATGTAATGGATTATCTGACTTATAAATAATCTGGATATATGAGAGTTTCTTTAGACACAGTCGCGTATACACGCGGATATCCTTAGCTAAAGTAGCGTATATGAATCTGAGTAAGAAATTGAAAAAGTTTTACTGATATGATAATACTGATTCACCCCCCCTCTCAGTATTATTTCCAAAAAAATCCATGCACATAAGTTTGTAATACCTTATTATTTGTCACAGATCTCATTATCATATCACATGTCATAGCAGTGAGATGCAAACAAAAACTGAAACGGTGCTTGTACAGGCTCACATGCTTGAAGATGACAGAAAGTGCTCAAAGAAATCAAACACACAGCACTCACATAAGCCAAAACAAAAAAAGCAACAGAAATGTTGTGAAAGACAGGTGAGGTAGACTTGTCCAGAAATAGCTGAGCTAGATGTGTCGAAGACTCCTAGATGTATTGTGGGATGTCAGAGCTCGAATATCGATGTGAAGAATGAGCTCTGAAGTGTAGAATAAATAAGTTTGAGGCTGATGACGTGCATGCCACAATTCTAGGAAAAAGCTACACTTGGAGGGAAGTTTCTAAAACGATATTTGCATATAACCTCTAGATGCTAAAAATAGATCCCTAAAATCTAGCGACATTTTTTTCATGTTTCTTTTTGCTATTTCGGGAAAGGTAGCCCATGCATGCAAATCAATTTTGTTGTGTCCCGGGTCGAACCGGTAAACCTAAAGGCACATGTAACATCTTACAAGGCTAACATAGGGATTTGTGCAATTTTTGAGCAAAGATGGGCTAGATATCCCTGAGGTATTGCACAATTTTTGTGGTTAGTAGGTGTCTGCTTCCCAGAATTGCACAATTTCTGGGATGAGCTGTAGTGCTGGGCCAAATTGCGCAGTTTTCTCAAAGAAATCTATTTGAGTGCATTGCACAATTTTTGAGCAAAGTAGGTTGCCCAACAAATTTGTGCAATTTCTAGAGGGAAGGCTAGCTCCCCTCTAGAATTGCACAATTTTCTGAGGGAGTTGCTTAGCTAGAAACTAGCTTAACTTCGGAATGGAATCTTATGAAGGGAGGGAAGCCAACTAACATGCACAGGTTGGCAAGCCACCAAAAATCAAATGAAGCCTATGTACTTGATAGTGCAAGACATGCTGCTAGGATGGTTGGTAGGGAGGCTCCAAAATGAAGCTAAAGAAAAATTTTGGAGGGTGGTTGTATCTGCTACAACACTTGGTGACACATTGGTAGAACTCTATCTCTTTAAATGGACCTTGTTTGTGAAAAGAAAGTCTAACACCTCAAGAAGTATTGTTCAGTTCTCTATTCGTCTTGGTTTCCAAACTTGTGTGATTGTAAGATGTAGCCTCTAGCAAGCTCTTGGTCAGTCGACACATATTCTAAGCCATGCCAACACAGATGTTTCAATTGGGATGATGGGTATATTGGTGCACAAGTCATAAGTTCGTCATAGTTTTAGTTTCATCTCTGGTGTTGCTCTACTACCAGCAAACCTAGAAAATACCCTAATTGAGTCACATAGGAACACAAACATCACTCTGCTGCGAGCGAGCCTGCTCAGTACCTCGGTGGAGTTACTTGCATCACCTCCCTATGCAGGAAGCCTTTCTCTTTTTTCACCTTATTCATTTTCATTTTTTAGAAAATTTTCACATTTTCATTTTTTCATAAATGTGCATAGCACTTATTCATTTTAGAGGCAGAAGAGGGATCCTAACTTATCGAGAGAAGAAGAGGTTTTTCCTTCAGAGAATTAGTTTATATAGACCTCTAACATTCTTGTTAAGGTTTTCCCCCTCACCTTACTCTACTTGAGTGAGCTGACAAGGATTAACCCAAAAACAACTGACTAGAGTAGGTGATACTAGTTAGTGCGCAAACATTGTGTTTTCACCAAGCTTCACTTCGAACTATATGTACTTTCCATTAATGTATCATGGAATGAAGAAAAACATTTCTTCATATAGGGGAAGGATGATAGGTAACCAAGTATTGATAACTGCACAAGGCCTTTTGTACTTTACCTAGCTTGTTTCAAGAGTCACACATGGTTTCACGTGAAACTAACCTATGAACATAAACAAGTGAAAAAAATATAAAACAAAGAAAAAGCACAAGTAAATGTGTAAGAAAATAGAGTAAGTAAATAAACAAACAAGCAAAAAAACATGCAAAGTAAGCATAAAACATGCATGCAAGAAAACACAATTCCTACTCCTAAGCTAACAATGCTGGGGTATGCTCACATGAAGTGATACTTCTAATGCAGCCACCCATGCATTGGTCAATCCATGTTGGTGAAGGTATGGTTCACGAACAACAAAGCTATGAACCAGCAAACAAGAAAGATATAATAATGACACTCAGATTTTAAATGTGTCCACAGAACGTAAGTGAGGGCAAGTGCATGGCATGCAATCCGTGGAATTACCATGATGTTGTGTGACACTGCATGTAGTTGTTAAGCATACACATACTTCTGACTGTGACATGCAAGAAAATGAAAGAAACAAAGACAAGTTGTGTTGCTCACATGTGCTTGTTGTGTAAGATTCCTCCAATGCATGAGTGATGGGATCGAGTAGTTCGAGTGGAGGAAGCATAATATATGTGTGATATTGATCTTCAATGCATATAGATGAATGATGAGGAGCCTTGGGTGTTTCAACAATTTCTTGATCGGAAGTGAAACCAATCTCAGGACATCGAGGACCTAACATAACCATCATCTCGGGCTGAAGTGCCTCGATAGTCTGTGGGGTTTCGACTTCGTTGACATATTATATATAGATCATCATAAACACATGCCTTTGAAAAATGAACTACGATAGAATCATCATTGTGATTGAATACAAGTGTAAATAGATCACGACAGCTACAATTAGTAAAATCAATGATTTCATCGGCATCCTCATGATCTGATGAATCAAACAAAGGGGTAGACGAGAAGTGGAAAAATTTACCCTTTGTGTTTCCTAAAAGGTAGATGAAAAATCAAGTGGATTTTCAAAGAATTATTGGTCCTCTCTATTGCCGGATGATGGAATGAAATCTGGTGTGTAATGAGAATAATAAAAAATGTGTGCATCTGTAGACAGAGATATACATGCGAATTCAGGAATGGAAAAATCACAAAAAATGTCAGGGGAAAAGGAAGGAGGCTCAGCCAGAACATTGTCATCCTTCGTTGAGGGTTGATGTCAGGCTCCCAGTCATACACTTCATGAATGATAATGCAGGTTGGTTGTGCAACACCAACTCTATTAGTAGCTTGATCCTCGTTCACAATACATGTAGAGTCCAGAATGGAAGAACACAAGATAATGCAATTCAGAAGATAAAAAAAACACGAAGACAGAGGTTGAAGTAAGACATGCATGTGACAACCCATGGGCTTCACAACCAAATTTGTGCGAAAAATGAGAGAAGTGATGTTGGGAGGATGTGACATTTGAACGAATGTGTGTGCATGACCACTCACATCACTCTATAGTGGTGGAGTTGTTTGATGAGGGGACGACAGACAATCAATTGTGACAATGGCCATATACATCTATGATTGTGTAAATCCACCACCGAAGTATGATGAGTGGGGCTTGAACTTGAACTTCTTCTTAGGATTGACAGATTTGGTAAGGAAATATTCAAATATGTCTATGAGATACTAAAATTTCATCTGATTTTTTGGAGCTTGAAACTACAACACATGTAAGCGGTCCCAAAAATCCATAGGCGGGGTCTTCCGTTGTTGTAACATTTTTTTTCCAAGAGGTTTTGGATTAAAATGATGGAAAGTAGATTCAATGAGATAACAAAACTGCTCAAGTGAGTGCACGCTACTGGGTGGCATACTCCATCACCACCATTATGGCGATTCATGAAGGTGTATGCAAGCAACAGGTTTGCCTCTTCATCAGAGAAATCATCTCCATTATCACGAAATTCATAGAAGTCTTGTAAGTACACAGGTGAAGCCACTTCACCTTCACCATGATACGTGAATTGATATAAGAGATCAGAAAACTCCCTCGTGATGTCGAGAGGTTCAGCATGCGAAAAATATCACGGAGGGATGAGTGTGATAGTATCCATGATAGATGTGTGAATATTAAAAATGGGATGAGATGACACAACTCATCATCTGGCCCTCCTTATAGCACCAGAAATGTTGACAGTGCTGAACCTGCCAACATGTCAGGGAACTCTGCATTAAGAAATCCCAACTAGACCTTAGACTGTTTGGTGTAGGAGTCCCAACAATGGGTCATGTGGTATTGCCTTGATTGAATTTGTCCGTAGAGGTAAGTGAGATGTCCTTTTTGGTAGCAAGGGCATGACATGTGCAACAAGCTAAGGAAGGTGCATGAATGGTTCTAAAACATGGAAGGTGGAATGAGTGCACCCCTTGGAAACCTGTGTAAACACTCAGCTTGGAAGGGAACACACAAGCAAAGATGCATCACAAACTGGGAGGAAGGTGAACCAACAATCCAAAGTGATGGTTAAACCAACAACACATTTTAGAAGATTCATACATACATATATAGAAAGATTCTATACATACATGCATAAGAAAACATATACATATATCATTAGAGTAAACAAGTTAACTAAAATACAATGACAACATATGCATGAAACGTTCTGGCTCTATTATATTAAGAAGTGAATGTTCCAATCATACAATACAACTATGACTGAACACTAGTCCCAATAACAGAACGTTATAGTCACTGTCGCCTTCTCCTCCAAAGAGATATATTAACTCTGTACTGTGGAGAAGCCAAGTCTCATTATAATACTCTAATATTTCTCTAAGATACTGCTATCGGAATATTGGCTGACCAAAAGCCTCTACAATGAGTTATGGGGCACTATAAATAGAAAAGATTCGGGTGACCCTTGACATTCCCCTTTGTGACTGTTCACCTACCCTCATGACTCTTCAACTACTATATGACTGTCATATTCAACTATCGACACTTGAACTTCCACTTTACAAGATGTTACATACAATATACACATGTACCCATGTGAGACAAAATAGGCTTGAGCAATCCATGAATGACATTACTATGACTCAGACAACTATCGGAAGAGCAACTCTTCGACATCCTCACAATGGTCGATGGTGGTGAACTGATGCCAAGCTTGGTAATCTGCAATGGTGTCTGTGTACTCTTTCATGACATCTTTCTGGAAATGAACTCTTGCCTCTATTGCATCTATGCACACTGATTTGTCTCCTCTATCCAACTCGTCTGATAACATGAACATCATTGTCTTGAGTGTGGTTGGATCAAACATACTGATGCATAGTGTCTGAATTGATTGCCAAGTCTTTGTTGGTGGCTATGTGCATCAACTCGTCAAATTAAGAGTCCAGTTCCAGTCGGACTTGATTCTTTATTTTTGCCTTGGTGAGTGTCCCAATATATGGGATTAGATGCGTGCACACAACAACATCCATGCTTCTAAACACCCATGCACAGGAAAACTGGAAACTAGTGATGAGCTGCAAGAGTTCCTCATAGTTCCGAATATAACTCCGGATGCGTTCCTTCAACTCAACCGCCATGGGATTCATCATCTTGGGAAAATGTAATGACGATACTTTGTTCTCATTGTCCATATTTGCATTGGGTCGATAGCAGTATGCATATTTGACAAGATACGTGCTCTTCTAGCACAACGTTATTGCCAAACATTGAGATGGACAACTGTCTTATGCATGGTACCAAATTTGGAATACAACGTCCGCATGGCTATCTCAAGGGAGGATACTTCATCCAATATCATCTTCCTCGACTCCACTCTACTAGATGATGTAACCAGTTCTTCTCACTACTTGGTCGTATGTAACTCCTTACCCTTTCACTTGTTCTCTGCTATCAAGAAGCAAACACTCAAGCTAGTGGCTTTGGCATATGCTCTAGTAGCATCGACCAATGTTGCTGGATTCTTGCACACATCAAATGCGATCACTCATTCCACGAACTATGCAGGAGATGTTTGGACATCCGTAGTAGATATTCTACGTGATTGCGCAACTCTATGTTGTGATTAGTCGAATGATATGTTTTGCATCTCCTCTTGTAGATTGTCTCCACGGATCCTAGTATCTCCTTGGTCACTTAGGACTTGATCTACTTCCGAATCTGGTGAGGTTAACCTCTTGGTGGTAAGGCAGGAGGTCGATGTCTTTCTCTAACTCTGGCTACTCCATCTTTGTATCCATCTGCTCAAGTATTCGTTCAATCTCTTGAGCGAAGTCCTACTCCTGTGACTGCTAACCTTGTCTTCTTTGTGCCAGCTGCTCGGATGAGTTTACTACCTATATGGGTGCAGTTTCATCAATCTGTGCATGTCACGCCCCTTGCTATGTTTGTCCCTATTACACTTCTTTCTCATGTCTGTGCAACTCCTATTCTTTCCAGATTTTATCCTTCAACTCTTGCAACTCCTTCATTATTTCCTCCATCATTTGTTTTTCTCTCTACTTTTATGTGTTCCTATTGTTGTGCTATCATCTCTTTGCCTCTATTTCCAAAGCTGCTTTCTCCACAAGTGGGTTTGGTCTGAATTTGCATCTTTGTTCTACCTCTATGTTTTCAATAATATTTCTCTTGCGTTTTTCACGGACATGTATGTTACTCTCTGTTGTTGTTGATGATGTTTCTCTCCTAGATGATGCTTCACTAACCATTCCATAGTGATTCTGATTGGTTCATTAGGCTTGGGGAAGCTGTGACAATATCTCCATGTGTCTTCCTCAGCTTAATGACATGCCTTGTGGAACCAAGGGAGTTGCACTCTCGTGTAGCGATACTTTACAAAACAATGAGGGTCGTATGGATTCAATATTCTAGTGCCAAAATTAAATCTTTTGAACTCTTCTGTCTCAGCATCCACATGCTTGAGATTTTGTGTCTTGTACAGTTTGATTCACAATGGAAGAGTGGGTAGTCTAGCTAATAGTCTTGCCAAGATGTGGTACAACACTTCTTGCATGACGTGCTTGTCCATGGAAAACTTTGGTAAAATATGCAGAGGCCTCTCCACGCTGTACATTCATATGAAGGTGCCAAAGTGTGACGCATACCAATCCACCATGCCGATCAGTGCCTCCATTGTTTCCTTCAACATGCAAGGTGGATCCTGCTCAAATATCTTCTTGTACACCAGGGTGAAAACACGGTCTGACAACTGTGGGATGACTTTGTGAAAGCTGCATTTGGAAAACAATTTGCAATAAGTGTTTATAGAGGTTTACATTGATCTCCATGCCAGCTTCAAGCCCAGGAACTTCTGATGGACACAGATTGCATCCAATATGTATGTAGACTAGATTTTTGTTTGCTGACCTTTGGGTGGTTGTGGAGCTCCTGTCACATGTTCCTTCAACCTATGAGCCAACATGTCAGACCAGTTGCAGGGTTTGTCTTAACTGGTTAGTTGGTCCAAAACGACCACCCAACTTTGCGGGAAGGTCACCATGCTCACTTGGTCGTACAAGTGGCATGCAAAGATGACCAAGTACTAATATGCCTTTTGCAGTACCTTTGTCTTGTAAATCTAGTTGGGTATCATTTTAAACTTAGCTAGCTCCTTCACCCATCTCTTCAAGTTATCCTTGGAGTTTGCATTGTTGTTGGGTATGCTGAAGGGTGTCTCCATTGTTATCATTGGCTTTGGCAAGTGGTACATCTGATGAAAGTCCTGTGCCCTGAAGGTAGCAATATATGTCTCAATGACACTTCATAAAACCATCATCTCGAGATCAGTGTGTGAGATGATCAATTGTATCATGTCTATTCATGCAAACACAGGATACCTGCATGAAATCCGGTACAAGCCGGACTTGTGAATGTTCAGATAGGCCCTGCGGTCTTCAACATCTTCCTCAAATGTGCATGTGAATGAGTCATTCATGTCCTGCCATTTTATATTCATGTCTTTTTCTACGATCAAATTAGTTTCTTCGTAAATCGACAAACTCATAGACAATCTCTTAACTGCATCTCCAGTTGCACTTTTGTCGGTGTCCTTTGACCCTACTCTCTTGGAGGTCATTGATCCTAAACTGCTGAGTGATGGGTGAACACCTACTATACCTGGAGACATGTGACATGTATGGCAAGCAATATGTCAATTAAAAACAAATAAAAATTGAGGACTGACATGCAACATATCTGGGAGACTGATGGCAAGGATTGTGTAATTTTCACCGGGAGGCCGAGAGATTGACTATCGGAACTGTGTAAAAGCAAGAATAGACTATTAGGAGGTTGTTTGACTACTGGAATTTCACAATGCATAATCCACACTGACCTGTTGGGTGCTAAGATTGTGTAATGCACAATTTCGGTCAGTGAGTCATATAGGCCCTGGGACTGCATTGCACAATTTTTTGGTCTAGGAGACACTGCCTCTCAGAATTGTGCAAAGTAAGTCTGGAGGATATTGCTTGGCCATATTTTCACATTTTCTTGGAGGAATGTAGAACCTTCCCTCTCAAAAATGCGCAATGATGTCTGGGCAAGACAAAGTCTAGGCAAAGGTTGCACAGATCTGCCGATGGGCAACTCAAAACATATGAAGATTTGATTGCATTGTAAAGATGAGTATAGGAAAGAGTGAATGATCATTCATGCAAACAACGAATAATATTCAAAAAATGGGAAAACATGCATGTGAATGAACCGAGTCACCGAATCGGTGACCGTGCGTGCAAAAGAGTGTCACGCATGCAACAGTAGTGAGATGCAAACGAAAAGTGAAATAGTGCTTGTACAGGCTAACATGCATGGAAACTGCAACAATCGCTCACAACAATCAAGAAAACAACACTCGCACAAGCCAAATACAAAAAGCAATAGAAATTTTGCAAAAGACAAGTAAAGCGGACTTACCCAACAATTGTTAAGCTAGATGTGTTGAAGACTCCTAGATGTGATGTGGGATGTTAGAGATACAATATCAATGTGAAGAATGAGGCCTAAAGTGTCGAATAAATAAGTTTGAGGTGTATGACGTGCATGCCACAATTATAGGAAAAGATGACACTTGGAGGGAAGTTTCTAAAATGATCTTTGCATGTAACCTCTAATTGTTAAAATAGGTCCCTAAAATCTAGGGATGCTTTTTGCATGTTGCTTTTTTCTCTTTCAGGAGAAGAAACCCATGCAAGCAAATCAAGTTTGCTGGGTCTTGGGTGGAACCAGTCAACCTGAAGGCACGTGCATCATCGTGCAAGGTTGAGAGAGGGATTTGCACAATTTATTAGCTAAGTTGGGTTGGTTGACCCTGAGGGATTACACAATTTCTGGGGTCACCAAGTGACACCTACCCAGAATTGCGCAATACCTAGGATGAGCTGTAGTGTTGGGCCAGATTGTGAAATTTTCTCAAGGAAGCGTGTGTGATTTCATTGCACAATTTCAGAGCCCAATAGGTTGCCCAAGAAATTTGCACAATTTTTGGAGGGAAGGTTGGTTCCCCTCCAAAATTGTGCAATTTTCTGAGGGAGCTTCTCATCCAACAACTAGCTTAGGTCTAGAATGGCATCATGTGACAGGAGTGAGGCCAACTGACATGCAAAAACTAACAAGCCACTAAAAATCAAATGAAGCCTATGTAATTGATAGTGCAAGACATGTTGCTAGGATGGTTGGTAGGGAGGCTCCAAAATGAAGCTAAGAAAAAAGTTTGGAAGGTGGTTGTATGTGCTACAACACCCCCATTATTTAGGAAATTCCCTCAATTGAATTGCACAATTCCTTTAGGCTGATCATTTGATGGAATGTAGCACTTATATACTCAAGACTAGTTTACAACTCATGTTACAGTACCATGGAATATACGCCTCAATTCGGTAACTCAAATTCTCTAGATGCACTAACTATTTTGGGTTGATTGATTAGTTATCTGGATGATCAGTGAGTTTTACTTAATTCCCACTCCTTACTGAGCTTCAAATAATTACTCCAAAAGTTGGAACTAGTTTAACTGAAAACAACTTGAGATAACTGACCTTGATTGCTACAAATTAGCAATCACACATGCAAAAATGAACTCTAAGTCCTCTAACTTGAATTCACTAATTAAATTGGGTGATACAAGCCATGCCAGAAAAGTTAAAATCATCCAAGTTGTTTGTTGATGTGGAAATTCGAATTTTCTCAATTTAATCAAGGAAAAATCAAATTGAGAATTTCTTGCTGCATTTTTCAACATGCATGAGATGTTCTAAAACAACAAGGGGAAAGTGAGTGAGCCCCTTAGAATCCTGTAATAGTAGACATCTTCAAAGGAACACATGAGCATAAAAGAATTTGTAAGTGATCCTACAAATAGTTCACAAGATAACCATGATTGACATACATAACAACACACATTGCACAAGATTGATACTAATGGGAACAAAATTGTTCATAAGTGTTAGTGTAAATGAAATAACATATATTGAAAACATAACAAGAGTAATTCTATGATATTCCCAACATATGCATGAAAATGTCTCGGCTCTGAGCTTTTATTAAAGTGAAATCCCCAAACATACATATACAATCACCAAACTACTAGTCCCAATAGTGGAACATCAAGCCAAGACCTGCTCCTCTGAAGAAAGATACTCCCTCTATGATAAGGAGAAGTCAAGGGTCTCAAAACAATTCCCCAACTTTCCATCCTAAGCTAAAATCTCAGCCAAAATCTTGTTACATGATTTATGAGGGCCTATTTATAAAAATGATATGACTAATCATCTCCCCTTTGTGACTCTTAGAGTTCCCTCATGACTCTTTGACTTCTTTCAACCATGATCCTTGGACTTCATTACAAAATTACTTTTCACATTCCATAATTGACACTTGGAATTTCCCTTACAATCAATTACAAAATAATATTACAATATTTCTCATACCCATATAAGACAAAATTGGATAGAGTCAACTAGACAAGCCTAGTAAGACAACAACAGGTCAAGCTTGAGTTTGGGGAAGCTCCAACCCAATCACTCCAACTTGTAGTTTCTCGGTCACATAGTGGTACCAAGCTTTGTATTGTGTGATGAATTCCCCAGAATATGAGATGGGATCAGGATGGAAGTGAAATGTAGCATCCATTGCATCCAAGTACACTCCCTTGGAACCAATTTGAGTTTCCTTCCTTAGCAGGAGAAAATTAATATTAATCTAGATAGGGCCACCAATATTCTTCTAAATATTATGCATGTTCACCTCTAGATTATCCTTGGTGGCTATCTTCCTGAGATGGTCCAAGTATTCTTCAACCTCCTATCTAATTTTATTCCTCCATTTGGCTTTGGTGACTGTGTCGACTAAAGGGATCTTGTGTTACTTCACGATGAAATCTACACTATTTTACAAATGTGCGTATGAGGCTTGAATGTTGGCAATGAATGACCTGAGTTGTTTGCTACCCTATATAAGCATCCAAACCAATTCTTTCTCCAACTCAGTGTGTTTCCTTCTCTTCTTCACCAACTCAGGAGGTGCTCATTTGTACTGCATTTCCCACTCATGCATGGTAGTGATGGTTGTATGGACAACCTTGTGATCTTTAGAATTTTCTTTTCACTTTTGTTGCATGTCATGCAAGAATAAAATTTCCTTGTGCATGGTGATAGGCTCCTCATAAGGGCTTCTCATTGTCTTTCCTAATGCTGATACACCACCAAGTTTGGTTGTCTTAAATTTTTCTAGGTACACCTGTGCGGGAGCTGCTTTATGGACCTTTTCTTGGAGTTGTTCCACTTGTTGCCTTTGCCGTCTGTCTATTCTCGGCCATGAGATATTCTGTGTTTGACTTGGTAGAACCTGCAAAGGCCAAGTTGGATACATCGATGGCTTCTGGATTCCTCCAGGTATTTGTCACAATCACCCTTTCGCTAATGAATGCAAGAGATGTAAGATATTTTGGGAAGTGTTTATTTATCGCTTGTACAATCTTCTTCTGAAGCTCATCATAAGTTAGATTGTATGTATCTGTTAGTATGAAAATTTTTGGAAGTTGTACCAAAAACATCTCACCTAAGTCATTGGTGACAAATGACCCTAACAACAATTTTCTGGCTACTTACACTTCAGATCTACAACAATAAAATGATAAAAACCTACAACAAAAAGACATAGGTTCTCCAAAATAGAAAACAACAATATATATCCAATGTAATAACCCAATATGGAAAGACTTTTAAATGAATAATAATCTTTATTGACAACATCTAGTGAAACTCCTCATAGGCGCTGCAACCTCTTGAAACAATTACAAGTCAACTACAAAAATATAGATTGAACAAACGCACACATACCCTTTTCTGCAATTCTTTATGGTTAAATATGAAATGAGAATTAATGCTTGCCAACTAAAGATACATGTACTATGTTTGTAACAATGTATTGCGTTTTTTTCCTTAGAATCCTTCAGGGTTTCCCTAAAGAACTTTTCATCACATGAAGCATATGAAATGATGAGTAAAAATATGTAGTTATACAAATAAGGGTGTGTTTTTGGAACTAACATGAAATTTATGTCTGTGTTGACTAGTAATCTAATCTAGGAGCGAACTTATAATTCTGAGGCCAACCCTTCTTTGTTTAAAATTGATAGCAACTCATCTTTTAGGTGAAAAGATTCAACCTAAGAAGTACCTTTATTCTTCGAAGTTAGGATTTCATGCAAGGGTACTCGATGAACATGGGCATGCACTTCAATTGGATCGGTCCCAAAGGAATTATCCATGAGAAGAGGGAATCGATGTTCATAAGCAATAGTTACATCATAAACTATATACAAGGAATATTTTAGAAGTATAAAGCAAGAATAGTGACCTTTTGTTTTAGATTGAAGCACACTCATTAGAGTTGAAAAATGATTTTATTTATTTATTTATTTATTTATTTATTTATTTATTTATTATTTATTATTTATTTATTTATTTTTTTTTTTTTTTTTTTTTTTTTTGTAATGTTGACTTTGAAGGAAAATTTGTTCTCTTCTTCCTAGCTAACATCACGCATGATATTCTTTAAGAAAAAGAGTGTGAAAATGTTATCCAATATGGTTGTGGGTAAAATAAATTTAGTTAAAGCTCCCTTGGGCAATCCAAAGTGAAATTTTTCTTTCCCACTCCTCCAAATCCTTCTTTCCGATCTCAATCTCTAATGTAAAACTTCCCCTTGGACAGTAGAATCATCTAGTTTCAAGTTATTCAACCTGTAAAGACTGAGTGTGAAACAATGAACAACTAATCAAAGAGCATTTAAGAATTCTTTAATTGAGCTGACTGGTGTGAAAGAAACGAGGTGATATAGTATTAAAGGTGGCACTTAAGAATCAGTCTTTAAATACTATAGCTGAAGAAACATAAAGAATGACTAAGATTGAGCTCAGGGTATTTCAGATATTAAATCCTGCAACTATTCTTCTTCTTAGCCATTTAGTTTTGAGCACATGAATAACAGTGAAAAACACAGCGGAAAAGTGACAAACATACATGTAACAGAGGGCAAATAGAAAACTTATTGTTCCACGGGATACACCGGAATCCTGTAAACGCAAACCATACACCAGCAAGCCATCATGAAAGACAATATTTGGAGAAATCCCATCACCATTTGTATTAGCAGTCTGAACATTTACACCATAAGAGTATCAGAAAAGATAATGAGGTTCTTCTTACATCCAGCGTCCAACCCCTCTTCACAAACGCGAGGGGGAATATATAGAAGTTCCCTATACAAAAATCCCTCAGGAATTAGGTCATCTGAGAGGAAAAAACCCTTCAATGGTAGAGAGAAAGTAGGTGAAAATTTATTACAAGTGTACAAGTTTCTTTAAAGCAATTAACTCCTGACAAGATAACTTGTTGACCTTCGGACACTACGGGGTTAACTTGCGCAGTTTTTCATTAAATATGGTGTTGAAGTACTCTGTCATTTCTGATTTTCTGTATCTTTCTTGCTCCTGTTGCCTGTACCTGCTGATGTTGATGCTGATGCTGATGCTGTGTACCTGTGCTGAGTGGGCTCA
>APFE031658602.1:146923-163533 GCA_000404065.3 Pinus taeda | reverse complement strand
TACAACAAATAAATTGAAAGCATGGCATGGTCCAGATTAGACTGTTGGGCCATCCATCAAAAGTAAGTTCATGTAGAAACTGAGACAGGCATTAGTTCTTTCTGAGGAAATATGTGATCTTTGCATCATCAAAGCAGAGCATATTTGGACCTTTGATCTCGAATCATGAAATATGAAACCTATTGGTATAGGTATCTAACACAACCCTATACTTAAAATAAATTATTATTTTTGTTGAGTATCTTCCTTTTCATTGCAATCACTTGTTTCTTCCTTTCAAGCTCAATCATATCAATCGTACCACTACTAGCAAAAATGGTAGTATGGCATAATTCTTCATTTACCTTAAACCTTTCAAGCTTCTCGTAACCATTTGTCTTTGACCATGTTTGGTTGGCCCTTTCTTTTACATAAATGAAAAACCTCTCAACAGAATAAGAGAGACCCATCTATGAGAGCCCCTACGAGAATTTGTTGTCACATGCCATGAAATTTGCTTCCACTGGCACATGACATCCTAAAAAGAAACAAATTGCCTTCCAATGATTGTGTCAATAATTTTTCAATAACAATGATTTTTTATGTGGGAAATAATGCTATTGATAAATGGTTTCTACAACTTCTGGTGCTCCAAATCTTGTTGCTACAACTCCCATTGTTGCAAAGTTTTGTGCTACAATTGTCGTTGTTGAAATATGCACTGTTGTGACTCCTTCAGGTGCAACTCTTTCTTTTGTGTCAATACTTGCATTATTGCAATTCCTCTTGCCATAATGCTTGTTGCTATGACTCATATTGTTTCAACTCTTCTTGCCACGAGATTGGTTGCTACAACTCTTGTTGTTGCAACCCTTCTTTACATAGCTTTGGTCACTCCATATCTAGTTGTTACAACTCTTTTTTCCATATATTTGGTTGCTACATTTCCTACATTGTTCGAGCCATGAATTTTATTTCTCTCATTTCATATTGTTGTTGTAACTCTACTAAGAAAACACAATTCTTGTGCCAACCTCTAGCTCAATTGATTATATGAAGAGGAGTTGTCAAAATAAGATATGATAGGTTAATTTTCCAACACTTCACATAATGAATAACTTTTAAGTGGAAAGAGTAATTCACTATCATTTCCTACAACCATCACTCTTTTACATCACATTCTGAAATCATAATTTTTCTACTGGAAACTATTAAACTCATAATATTTGCATCAAAATTAGAAACTACTTCCGAAAATTGCAAAACTTTCACTTTCCTCTTGTAAATAGTGATAGTCAAGATAAAGAGCACTACATGTACCTGTTGACGGCCAAATATGACCTCATCAACATTAGGGAAGGCCACTTGGTGAGAGTCCCAAATTAGACTTTTATATGTTTGTATAATGGATCCAATTGGTTCAATTGCATATAGTTACACCCTCTCTCTCCATGCTAGCTTGTGGTTTATCTATTACTTACCAAATGAAAAAGAGTAATCATATCTACCCTCTTGTTGTGAACATGAAAGAAAGAAAATATTTAAGTTGTCTTGAGGGTTGAGCCAAGCCGGAATTAAGGTTTTCCTTTGCGTAAGGGGACTCCTAGAAATGCAGTGATTAATCTAAATGCAAATTTACTCTAAGATGCAAACAAAAAGGAACAAAATGCTAAGTCTATCTTGATTAGGAAGATGTAGATCTAAACCCAATTGAGAGAAGGGGGATCAAATTAGATGGAGATTTAACATCTTTCTTTTATGGTGAATATTTGGATAATGAACTAGTTTTGCTAGTTGATATTGTGATTACCAAACCATGCTTTGTTAGAAGACTAATTAACAATGAATAATTTACTATTAAACCCGGTAAAAGGTTCTCATAATTTCAATAGTAATTTAATCGATTTTAAATGGCAGATTTATGAGTAAATAGTTACTGAAGAATCTCATATAAATGCTTGAGCAAAGAGAAATTAATAACATATCTACGTGACTATGAACTAGATAGCTAACCCAAAATACATTCATCCTCGCATCAAACATGGATACACAATATGAGAAAACTTTACACGAAACTTCCATTACATCAATGAAATTTTCATTTAAATAAAAGTATTCAAATTACAAATTGTTGAAACTTGGTCTCTCGCTTTGTTTCCGATTCGATCTCCAACACTCTCTTTAAAATTATCAGCTCTTCTCATTGATAAAAGAATTACAATAGTGTTGCTTGTATCTCATTGATAAAGATTGTATTCTAAGAAGAAATCCTCATTCTCTAAGAAAAGAGTTTTTTCCTCCTTATAGCTATACTCCCCTATACAAAAGCATTTTAGAGCCTCTAGTTGCAAAGAAAAAGAACCCTTTCCTCCGTGTCAAATCATATTTAATAATTATAAATTTTTAATTTTAATTTGAAAATTTAATTAATCATCATAATGAATAAGAAAATTTTACAACATTTACACTTTGCAAAATCATTAATTGGTAGTGAGTTGAATATTATTATTAAATTAAATTTTTAAAATAATATTAAATTTTAATAAAGAGTCGAGCCAGATTTAACCAGATTCTATAAAAAAATTTTAGGAATTTAACAAGGTTTCTTAAATTTTAATTTAATTATTTTAGTTTTAATTTTAAGGATTTAACAAGATTTTCAAAGTATTTCGAACCATTTTTACTAAATTTTTGTTCATTCATAGTTTCAATCATATATTCCATTAAAAATTTAATTTTAGTTTTAAAAAATTTAATTATTAATTTAATTCATATGAAATAAGGATAATTTTACAACATTATACTTTGAAAAACCATTAATATTAGTTAGGCAATATTATTATTTAAAAATATATATTTTTATAAAAAAAAATAAAATTTTAAAATTAAATTAAATTTGTAATACAAATTCAAACTTATATTTTTGACATATAGGAATTTTATTTGATTTCGTTACATTAAAATTCAAAAAAATATTTTAATTTTCAATTAATTTGTAAATTCTAATATTATAAACTAAAAGAAAAAAATAATTAATAAGAGAATGAAAACTAGGTGCAATTCATTATCTTCAATTAATATTAGCTATTAATTAATTAGCTTGCATAAATTTTTTTATAAATCTTTGAAACACATGAGAATTGGAAAATACAACTAATACTAAATTAAAATTAGTTTCAAATTAAATTAAATCTGAATTAAATTATTAATATTCCTTCAGAATTTGTTGACTTTCATTCATCTTCATTATAGTCCTTACTTTTATTTATTGATGCTTTTGATTTCTGACTTGTTCACTCATGGATATATCTTGATGATGAATTACAGAGGATGGTTGGAAAAGTCGATTCCAAAAATACGAATGTGATAACTCTGGAAGAGAAAGCCACACAAAGCTCAGATCGCAAAAGCCTCAAATCAGTAATTACAAAAATCTAAAAAATGGAATTGTTGGGAGTAGTTTTTCAGATCCTCAATTAGAGTTGCAAATTCTCCATCCTTTTCCCTATTGGTGCAATGGAATCACTCCAAATCTTATTTTATTCATCTCCCCAACTGCTCTCCTTCCAAAAATTAATCAAAATTAAATTAAATTAAATTAAATTGCACACTAAAATCAGAATTACAAAATTGGGGTAGATAAATTCTTTAATCAAAATCAAACTAAATAAATAAATTGAAAGAAAATTGTGCTCCCGTTGAGATTCTATGGCTGAAAGGAGTTGTCATGAAACCAATTTTGCAACGACAAGAGTTTGGATAAATGAAATCGTTCAAACAAATTTTCCCAAATTGAATTTCTGCTACAATTTCATAACCTCATTTTCTGCTAAATTTTTGGCATATTAAATGCACATATTTGGTTGAGTTAATGTTCTTAGATTGTTCTGCTCGATTCTACCTTTCCAATGAGCCATCCTCAACCTCATTTTGGCCATATAGAACTCAAGTTATACATCTCCAAAGTTAAAGTGTCAAAAATGTCAACGTTTTGGACAAACATGCATGTCTGGGCCAAAAATTTGGGCATTTTTACAAATTATTAATAATAAAATTTAATTTTAAAATTATTTACATTTTTATTATAAATAAATACTTAGAATTAATTTTACTTACCTATTGTTAATTAATTTAATATTATCTTGTCTTCTGGGGTGGCTCATTTCGTAATGGTCATGGAAATTCAAATCTCACTTACCAAAATTTTGGGGTTCAAATCTTGTGCTATCCCTCGTTGAGCTGAGAATTGACATGATTGAGATTTACTCCTACCAAAACTTACAAAACAAGGTATTAATATATATATAATAAAAAATAAATTAATCAAAAGCCATTTTAAAAAATGATTTTTATTAAAAATAAAAAAATTAATTTTATAAAATAAAATAAAATAATCCAAGTATGAGGAATGATTTTATTAAAAATAAAATAAAATAATGCAAAGTATGAGGGATGGGAAGAATAATAAGGTTATGGGATTCATAAGGAGGAAAGGGATAAATATTTCGAGAGAGTTTGGAAATGAGACTCAAGAACGAGGGTCTGAGAACGGAGAAGTGAGATGGGAGGAGAAGAAGGGGGGTGGGTCTCTCCCTCCAAAATAAAATATTATAGCCACTTTGCGTTATTCTCATATATGAAAATTATAGCCACTCTAATATTGTTCTCGGGATCTCGGGAGTTTAGGTGATTAAAATATATGCAATTACAAAACTTCTTTGAGATTATGAAAAACTTTTTTATATTATTTTTTTTTAATTTGATATTATATTTACACGTTTTGAATGTGTGATTATAGCATTCTTTATATATTTAATAGGTATATATATTAGTTTTTTGACTGGTTGATTTTTGTATGATAGTTTATTATTATTTTTGATTGGGTTTTATTAAAAAATTATATTTATAATTGATAGTAAATAGTATTATTTTTGGAGTATTTTTTTGTTATTAGGTTGTTGAAATCATTGAATTTGGATATGTCATTTTGTAAATCATGGGACCAAATGAGATGAAATGAGAATTGATGGAAAGCTAGCGAAAAATCGAACATAATCATGTAATCATAATGTAAATCTGAAGAAAAGAAAATTTTTGCAAAAATATCGCACAATTAACTAAAATAAAACATTAGAGGGTAATATGACCATAATTTTCATACAAGCTCCCCATTATTTTTTCTGCTCAATTGGTCCACTCCTATTATTTATACAAAAGTGTTACAGCGAGGCAGCGACCTCGAAGATTCTTGCCATGAAGTTGGCATTTTGCAAAATAATTCTTGTCATCCTGACTATGGAGCCATCGAAAGACTTACATTAGAGTTTTTAACTTCCAGGAACATTAACCATTCCAAAAAAACTCCAAAACTGACCATGCATCGATCCATTACTAAGTTAAACACTGCTATTTCATGAACAAAATCTAACATAAACAGAACAATAACAGACTCCAACATGTGGAGTAGACAAAGACCTGAAACAGGCATGAACACAGTAAATTGAAAGGGAGGTGAACTCTTTCTTCAGTTGCAGAACAAAAACGGAGGCACGGGCTGGTTCATTCATCAACTAAGGTAGACGGCTGTTCCTCAACAATCCTGCACCCAAATTGATCTGAGTCATTTGAGTCTAACAGATGGACCGCTGAGCCTGAAGGCTCTCCTCTTGCCAGCGCGCTCGGACCTGCATTGGCTTCAGAATTCACAGCGGACAGGCCTCTTGTGACTTGGCGTTGGTTGACATTTGGATTTGCCATCCTCTAATCTGCAGGAACCCCAAGTTGAGTGGCTCCCGAACCCCTGGCATTCTCACACTTTTCAATCGTTACTGAAACTATGAAGGAGGAGTTTGCCAGGGAACACGGAATGCGGAAACGCGCAATGGGATGTGCATTATGCTCACAGGGTTCGATCCTAGATCGCCCTCTTCCCCTACCCTTACCACTTCTAGTGGTAGGATAATTGGAGCGACCGAACTCCAACGCATCCGAGGATGGGTCCGAGGTGGTGGAGGAGTGCTGATGGGTGGCACGACCGTGGGAGCCGCCTCACCTACTCACCATTTTGAGTCTTTCTTGCGGCATAGTGATACACCAAGAAGTGACACAGAGGGGCCAATGCACAGAGGGGCGAATACACAGAGGGGCGAGTGCACAGAGGGGCGAATACACAGAGGGGTGAATGCACATAACGAGATGATTGAAAAACGAATGCTCAGAGAGAGGTGGAGACGGAGCCCAGACGAAGCTGTGAGCCCCTGGAACCAGAGCCGAGCGAAAGACGAAGATGGAGAAGGCTCTTAAAACCCAGCTGAGATAGACTAACAGAGACAAGCTAACAGAGAGGCTCAGAGAGTCGCCCAGAGCAGTGACCTTTATGGAGTTGAAGGCCTGCAGCGGAACCGCGGGAGTGACGAACACCTGAGAGCCATCACGCAGTTAACCAGGAGCCTAAAGGACAGCGTTAATGCTGCCATTAATAGAGGTGCGCGAGACCAGCTCGCTGTCCCATAACCATAACAAATGGCGCAATTGGGCTGCCACCTGCCCAATCGACGCGCCTCCATCATACCCTTTAGCATGTCAATCACCCGCAGCCGGGACCAAGGTCCCCATTATTACTATTATGAAGATAATAGATAAAAAATAAGGGGGTTGCTTTTTTTCCACAACAATGGTGACACATAGGGAAAAACCATTTATCTTTGGTTAAAAGATGATGAGTTTAACTTTACCCAAAGGCTAAAGCAAGGAATTCTATTAAGTCTTCAAATCATAAAACATTTCCCATGTATCCCACATTAGTGAAATAAGTAATATAAGTTCAAAAGGATAAGTTATTGAAGCAGACTAAGTCTAAAACTATGAATATGAATTTTGGGGAATATTTAATATTTAAGATTAACTCGTATGAGTGATAGAAGAAGGTATATATATGGAGTTTTTGATAAAGCATATATCCATCAATATGAATGGTCTCTGACATTTTTTTGCTGGCTTGGTCAATACCCTGACGAAGTTGTCTTTTAATGCCATACAAGTATGGCCCCATTGCCAACGAGCATCCCTAGCCTCGATGGGTTTACTTATACTTCCTGTGCTTCCTCTTTTGATCACCCTTTTGAGAAGAATATTTGTGAACTATGTTTATGATATTGTTTAGTGAAATGAGTGGGATGGTAAAAGAGACTTAAAATGATGGATACAATACTTCCATAATGTTGAATCCATATACTTCCCCGCGACTATTCATTCAGAGGCTTTTGTATGAAGTGGAGGGATGGGAGGGATCGATTGAGTTAAAATTAGGTTAGTTCTTTCCTTGAAAATATCAATTACATAACTTAGAAAGTATGCATGTTCCTCCATGGAAGAAAAAGGGCTCTCGAATTTCATGAAGATATCACTTTAAGGTAAATGAAGCCCTTGAAATTCATAGAGTAAAAATTTCTCATGTCCGCCAACCACTATTGGGTGAGAAAAATTCCTTCCAAATAAATCTTTAAGGTATCACCAAAACCAAACCATAACCAACAACAAAAGGAAAAATAAATCCAAACTAAAGTGAAAGAATAACTTAACATACTCCAAAAATATCCATTAAAGAAAGGAAAAATGAAAGAACAACCCAAATTAAAAAGACAACCCCAACAATGCTAACTATAAAAATGTCTCGACAAAAGAGTAAAATAAGACAAGCATATGTGTTTGTCTTCTGTTGAGATTTTAATAAATTATACCTTGTAGAGTTATAGAAATTAGTCTCTCAAAGCATAAAGTGAATAAAAATCATGAGGTAAAATGAAGCCAAATGAGAAGTTTCTACCTTTTGCAAATTTTCTGTTTTCAAAACAAAGGTTGCATGAGAACGTCTTACTAATTTCCTAATAAAACAAGGCATGAGAAAAAAACTAAAGGTTTAGGGACTCCCCAATTTAGCTTATTTGATGAATATCATTATTTCTCTCCAAAAAATCGAAATCAAACAAAATAAGGAGAATGAGAGTCAATCTGAGCTGATAGGGGTGTGAAACAATTTTTGAAGACCTATAAAACAATGATTTATACCATCAAAACTAAAAGCTAAACTGAAATAAAAATGTATATAAATGGAAAAGGATGGAAATGGGCGATCCTCATTTGGAGAATTTCGTTTAATTTTACCTAAAATATGTCGATTTTCTCCAACAAAAGATAACTTATTCTTCTAATTGGAGTTAAAATAATGAAGAAGTGGTTTTCTATGAAGTTTTCATTGGCCCAAAATCAACACTTACTAAATCTAAACTAGGGAGAGCAGTAAAGCTAGAAAAATAATCTTTAATGTTCAAGGAATCATAAGTAAACAAAGTTCACCATAAATGAAAATGAAATTTTTCTTCTCTATGGATTGCAACCACAATTGTTCTCTTTGTTCTTTAGATTTCATATTAACTCCAGGGTTTACATAAAATTTCAAAAATCAAGACCAAGTATCATCCTATGTAGCACTTATGTCTATATGGAGAGGGCTTGAATATTTGCATGATAAGTATGGAGGGATATATCAAAAATAAGAAAACCACAAGATAATTGAAACATAGATTGACCATGATCCATTACCTTTGTGTGTCTGTATTTTCTTACCAATTGGTTGCATCACTATAATGGTTGCTCAGGAGTGCCTTGAAAAGAAAACAAGGATGCAATACACCATGAGGAATGGATATCCCGAAAGTCACTTAGTTGTCCTTAGGAATGGATGCATGGAGGTTTGATGAAATTATAATTAAAAATACATCCAAGCTCTCAAATATGAGTGTACCATGGAAGTCAGAGTCAAGCACAAAGATAAAGAGAGGTAATAAAAGAGGACTTGATGTGGGCACGAAAAATAGGTTGAATCATCAAGTAATGAATGTGTTGACTAGAGGCCTGCAGGGGTTTGGTCTCGTGGCCAGCACACAGTCTGCTAAGTCATTCGTGCCACTATGCAAGTCACGGGTTCAAGTCTTGTCTTAACCTGAGGGTCGTTCTTGTGAGGTAGGCGGTTCCTCCTAGCGCTTATAGTGGCATCCAGTGGGATTTGACCCCATGTAATGCGAGTACAATACCACCGCTGTTTCTGATTCCACTAGATATAAAAAAAAATGAATGTGTTGACCAGAGGCCTACAAGGTTACATTAGTCTGATATTCCAAGGTTTTGAGGTATTGAGGGGGCTCAGTATAGAGGGAAATTGAAATCTCGAAAGATAAATTTTGTAAGGATTTTTAAATTAAAGTTCTAAGAAAAAGAGTATGAGATCAATGAATAGGAGTGAGGTGGATGAGATCCTGTATTGGAAATCTCAAAAGACAATTTGTAATTTAAATTAACTTATGAGACTCTGATATTGTGAGTTTCGAGTGAAGATAGTGAGGTGGGGGCTATTTTCTTAATTAGACGTTTTATTGTTAACACATGAAAAATGGGCGTGATCATCGAGAAAAGGGCCATGTGGATCCCAGATCAGAAATACTAGAAAATGTTTTGACATGCTTCCAAGATAGCATTATTCCAAGGTTCCGAGGTCCTCAGTCATCTCAAAATTTATGGAAGGAATGTGACTAAAATGGGCTGTAAGATACATGAGTGGAGTGCAAAGGTTTGATTTAACTCGACAAATGTAAGATTCAGAATGGGCAAAGGGAAATAATGGATGGGAGTAATTTTACAACTTGCTACAATTTTCTTTTTATTTTCCTGACAAATGTAAGATTCGGAATGGGCAAAGGGATATAATGGATGGGAGTAATTTTACAACTTGCCACAATTTTTTTTTTATTTTCCTTTACTTGTGAACATTCTTTAATTTAACATTTTACAGTAGACCCATGAAAAATTTGAACAACAAATATCTAAGCATTTCATTTCAGCTACATCAACAGGAAGTGGAATATGCTTATTGACTCATCTCATAAATTTCCAAAGAAAGGAAATATGAAGAGAATCGCCAATAGAGAGTACAAAAACTCTGATGAGAAAGCAAATACTCCCCTGAATATGTTTACAACTAAGAAAATATTAGTTGCTCACTTTTACTTCTACCTGTATTATTAAAAGAAGAAATAAACAAAACAAAAAACTAACTAAACTAATTCTAATCCTATCCTAATTGGATGAAAGGAAACATGACTAGTTATAGTCATACTTCCAATGTAGCCATTCAAGTACTTGAATTCTTGCATGTATGTACAAGTCAAGCATCAGTAATAAAAATAAACTAGAACTAAATTAATAAAATAACCATTGAGCCTATTATATACATCTAAGTTAAGAAAAATAAACTTATTTACAAAATTCTTACCTTGAAATTCTTCGAAACATATGCCCATAACATCGTAAAAATCAATACCTATTTCTATTAATGCTTGGAATAAATTCATAGGAGAAGGAAATAATAGGCCATAATTGAATGATAAACCTTTAAATATTGTAGTATGCTGAAAATTGTTGGTATAGAAGAAAGGTAATGGAAATAAATCTTCTAGAGAATTAAGGATCCAAAACTGTTTTCAGGTAAATTAACAATGTGTAAATGGGAATTAAATATCAAGTTCAGAATATTTCTAGGCAAATTATTTTGTTGGCGAGACTGTAATGATGCTCTCTCAAGTACCAGAAGTTGTGAAAAGCTCATTTGAAAACAATGCATGAATTGGCAAACATGAACAAATAATATTTCAAAATAAGTTGTTAATGTTTATACTTAAAGCTTTGGAATTGATTTTCATATAAGTTCATTATTGCACTTGACGCACTGTGAGAGCTTGAAAGCTTAAAGAGTTAGCATAATATGCTTACAAATTCTAAAATCAAATTTGAAAGAAAAATAAACTCAAACTGAAGAAAATGAGAAAAAGGAAAATTATAATATACATTAATATTACAAATAATGGTACAACACAAATGGGATTTGCTTTCAAAAAATTCCTTGCCACAAATGCCAACAGAGAAAATGAAATTAAAATTATTGTTACCATCAACTTGTGAAAATTAAAGCATTTCAAGTTCATGATTAGAAAATGAAACTCCATCATCGTAAGAATCATAAATAAGAGTGGCTTCCTGAAAATTGAAATCATTAAAATATATGGGAGCTTGAAAAAGAGAAAATATTGGATATACTTTTGTGATGGTGTTTTCCTCATCTTCAAAAATAGAATGACTTAAATAATTGGAATTATGGACATTTGACAAAACGTTTTCCAAAGAATGAAGAGAATAAATATTCTCACCTTTCAAGTTGTCATCAAACTTGATTTCAATAGAATTCTTTTCCTTTGAATAAGGTAAATCAGAACCGAGGAGAAAATTACATACAATATTAAGAGAATTTCAAGGGCCATTGAACATACTATGAATTGAATTTTCTCTATCAATATTGAAATTAGACAATAATTTGTCATTAATTAAATTAATGAAATCTCCTTTGTTCTCTAAAATTAAATTTGTGTTTAGAGGGACTCTTTGTTGATTAACAATTAAATTATTGTTACAAAAAAGATCAGGATAGAGAGAGAATTAGGAGGTTGAAGATATATACCTCAAAGTTTCTCTATGTATAGAATATTGATCATTTTTCACAATAGATTTGTCCACATTTGTACCACCGTAAATCTCAGATTGTTGATCCATGTCTTCACAAAAAATCAGATCTTCCATATTTTTTTATTCATCCACAAATTGTTGCTAGGCTGCTTTGAAGTTTGAGATTGATATTTATCAGCAAAAGAAGATTCTGAATTAGTTATTGCGTTTTATATATTGTTTACATTGTTTGGCTAATTTGTTTATTGTTGATCATTGTCATCTTGTTGATTTTATATTTCATCGGATATAACATCATTTTCAATTTTAATTTGTGGATGATTGACAATTGACTCTTGAATAGTAATGCATGTGTCTACTAGTTCTTGGTAAGAAACACAAGGAAGAGATACTAAATGTTTTAACCATCCTATGAGTTGAAATTAGAGAGGTAAGTCTTTGGAATGAAATTGCACACAAATTAATTTGAATCTAATTAGGAAACTGTCCAAAACCTCACCTTCTATCCTACACAATTTTTCCAACTAATCACAAACCTTTTAGTAGTCATATTCCTGAAAAGCATGAAGGAAAATCTTCGAAAATTCATCCCAAATATGTACAGAGGCAACTGACAAGGATCGGTACTAGTATTTAGCTTGACTTGTTAGAATAAGAGTAAAGATCTTGCAAATAACACCTTCATCAATATTGAAATTATTACAATTTAAAATAAACTAAAGGAGATGATCAAAAGAATAAGTCTTACCATTGAATTTGATCTTAGATAGAGTCCCAACTACCTTTATTGGAGTGGAAGCTGGTGGAAGCCCAATAAATCAAATCCAAGATGATATTTCAAGTAGAGCCATAGAAATAATATAAAATCTTAAAGAAAAAAAGTTTCAAAGAAATAATTGACTGGCTTTCCTTCTAGTGCCAAAAATGTTGATGGCCAAAAATGACCTCACCAACATTAAGGAAGGCCACTCGGTCAGAGTCCCAAATCAGATTATTATTTGTTTGTATAATGGATCCAACTATTTCAATTGGGTATAGTTACCCCCTCTCTCTCCTTGTTATCTTGGGGTCTATCTATTACTTACCAATAGAAAAGAGCAATCAAATCTTCCCTCTTGTTGTGCACATGCAAGCAATAAAATATTTAAGCTGACTTGAGGGCTCAACCAATCAATATATAAGGTTTTTCCCTGCATAAGGGGACTTCTATAAATCTAAAGATTAATCTAAGTGCATATTTACTCTAATATGAAGAAAAAAGGAAAGAAATCCTAAGTCTATCTCGATTAGGAAGATGTAGATCTAAACCTAATCGAGAGCAAGGGAATCAAATTGGATGGGAATTTGACATGTTTTATTTATGGTGAATATTTGGCTAATTAATTATTTCTTCTAGATGATATTATGACTACCAAAACATGTTTTGTTAGAAGAAGGATTGACAATGAAATATTGACTATTAAAACTTGGAAAGTTATCATAATTTCAGTAGTAATTGAATCAATTTTAAATGGAAAATTTCTTAACCAGAAATGTGAATTAATGTGAGAAAATTATAGTTTTAAGGTTGGCGAATGGAATAATGATCTTAAAAATATAATTATTGATGGGACTCATCACTAGGCATATTCTATTGCATCCTTGTTACAACTAATTAAGAATATCATTACACTCGAACAAGTCACTCTTAGTTATTTGTGTTTTTTCTTTTCTTCCATCGTGATTTACATTTCCTACAATTTAGTTTCTTGCAAGTGTGTTTAATTTTGGCAAGTGTGGTGTACTATATTAGTGACATGTGAAAGCATATAAGTCTTGAACTACAACATTACTAGAACTTCCTAACATATAACTTATTGCGTTAGCATAAATAGTGCAAGACAGTTTGCAAGTTCTAAATGAAACTCAAATTGGAAATTTGAATGAAAATTTGATGAATCTCTCATTAGAATTATTAAAATTAATTGAGATGCCCATCACTTCTATTGTGGTGGATTTGTGAAACTAAACTTCCATTTATTTTGATGCCTCAATTTCTACTCAATTTTGACAACATATTGATAAGTGGTACCCTTTGAGGAGATGTATAGGAAATCCATCTCCATTTGAATATATTTATGTTAGCCACTATGGTACATGTATGGTACCTCAAAACTATGTTCCTCTTAGAGTGTCTCACACCTACCCTTGAGTGTATCGTATGAAAAATATTAGTGTACTTTGGCATCATCTTGTCTTGCTCTTATTGCGGAGTTGTCAATTTCATGTACTGGTCATCATAGTTTCCTACAAGGTAGAATTCTTCCTTGAGGGCATCAATGAAAGTGGTCCAAGTGGGTCTCATTGAATACTATATAGTTTTCTTCTCTGTGTATCTCCCAGTAACCTTCCTACCAATTTTTGACATGGAGAATGGATTTAGGATTGTAAAAGTGATCTTCTCATTGCTAAACTTTTTTTTGGATAGAATAATAGCCCTCTATGATATTTAACCATCTATACAAAACATATAAATTTGTTTAACCTTTGAATAAGGGGGCATCAAAGTTAACTTGTACTTGGAAGGATGTTGAAAATCCAAGAATTTCACTTGTTAAAGGTGCCTCAGTTGTTGTTGGAAATCAGTAGAGGATTTGGGTGACGTTATCCATCATCTTATTCATATGTGACGTGAGTTTCTCCCCAAGGAACAATTTGATAGGATATCCTGCTCCGTGATCTCTCTTTTATTTTGTCATATGAGGCTACTTGGGTTTGTGAGAGTGATTGTTCCCAAGTGAAAATAGCTCAAGACCCAACTATATTTACCATGACCTTGTCAAGGACGTGCACTTAAAAATAACATGGAACATATATCTCTGATGCTATTATGTAAGTTGTACTGGGAATTAAATGAAGGGAAACAAATAAAATGGAATAAAAAGAGATAAATATATAAGAGAGGATAGTGATATAGTGAAAACCCAAGTTTTATTGATAGATAACATAACGTAATAACATAGAACAAAAACTTACCATAATGGTGGTAGCTATCTCTGGAGGGAGAGAGATGGTGGCTACATACATTCACAAAATATATTGCAAGAGGTAAACAAAATTTCCTTTTAACATAAAGAAAGAAATCTAGAGGTCTAAAACCATAACCCTAGAAGATGAAGCACCAAAAATATTTGCTAGCCCTGAGTTGGTTTATTAGTATATCAACTTCCTATGTCCACAAGTTTTGTATACAATGTTTCTTGGGACACACAATAACCCACTGGAAAGAACTTATTGAGGATCAAAACTTTTGGTTGGGGCCAAGGTATGTAATGGAAATCATCTGCCCCTTGAATTTCCAAAACACATCACTTAGGGACTCAAAATGGCTCCAAAAGTTTGGGACTTGAAAAAACCATAGAAAAACTACCAATAAAATAGAGAATCATGGAGTCATTAGAATAGGTGGGTGGCTACCAATATTCACCTCGGTGAAAAAGTACTATAATAGATATGAATCCAAATACATATAAGGATCAACATCAATCTAGATTTTATAGTGGGACTCCTTAAGGTGGGAGAAGAATATCTAATCATGATGGTACTTGATCATCTATCCAAATATGCTCATTTCCATGCCCTACCACATCAATTTACTACACCGCCACCCACTGTGAATTTGTCTGCCTCTCTTGATTATATTATTAAGCTACACGACTTTCCCTCTACCATTGTCTCAAATCAAGAACCTATCTTCACTAGGAAGGTTTTGTCAAGAACTATTTAAACTATAGGGTACCTAGTTAAAATTCAGTACCATATGTCGTCCCCAAATATATGGTCAAACTAAAGTGGTCAACAAGTGCCTAGAAATCTATTTGAGATGTTTCGCTTATTGAAACCATCACCAATGAGAATAATGGCTTCCCCTTGTAAAATGGTGGTGCAATACCTCTTACCATGGAACCACCAAAATGCCCTCATATGTAGTTAATGGACAATATCCATTGTTAGGCATGTCATATTTACCAATTGACTTAGCACATTGAAGGTTCAAGTAGTTGGTCACACACTTCACACTAAATAATCCATTCTCTGCATATTAAAGGATACATTGTTAATGGATCAAAATAGAATGAAGAAACAAGTGGAACAACATCACTCATAACATTCTTTTGTAGTAGGGGATGATGTGTTTCTTCAAGTTCAACCCTATAAACAAACATCTTTGAAAGACAAAACACCTTAGAAATTAGCACTCAAGTTCTATTGACCCTATGAGATCATCCAATGCATTGGACAAGGCGCCTAAATATTAGTGCTTCCAACCCATTATAAGGCTCACAAAGTATTTCATTTGTCTTTCCTAGAAAAGGTTGTGGGATTAAAGTGCAAGGTGCAAACTAGCATATCAAAAATTGATGATGAAGGCTCCATTTAGCTTCAGCCTAGCAATATTGGATACCACATGGAATTAATTATACTAGTGCACATTTGATGAAGTATTTATCTAGTGGAAATACATGCCACCTAAAGACGCCACATGGAAACCAACTATGATCCTTCAACAATTTACTCATCTTCATCCTTGAAGAAAATGCTTCTTTTGAAGGGGAATGACATGTTAGTGTCATACTCTAAGCTCCTTACTTTAGGCTACTCAAGAGCTATTTAATTATACAATGTGATCATTCTCTTTAAATTAATGCATGCTAAATAGTAGTGGATAGATATTCAATATAAAAGGTTTGATTTTATAAGGCCCACTAGGTAATTGGTACTCATTAATAATGACACCATTTCTATAAAAAACTATTTAAAATGATAAGAGAATATGAAATTCATATGCATTTAAATCTCTACTTAGTAGAAAACTACCCAAAAAAAACAAATAAACATTGTATTAGTCTCCACTTTATCATTATACAAAGCTCTCTTTAAAGATTTTATCTTATGGTCTTTTATTTCTAATTAATTTGTAATTATATCCTTTATATCTCTAATTTTACTTTAGTTTTGGTAAAGAAAGAAACAATACACATTCCAGAAAACCGACCACCTAATCTAATAATATATCAAAA
>APFE031658602.1:131452-145978 GCA_000404065.3 Pinus taeda | reverse complement strand
TAATATAAATATTAAACATGTTTACTTTAAATAAAATTTGTATTCAATTGTGAAAGTTAAGACTTCAACATCAACATCCATACACAAATATAAACATTAAATATAATTGTTTTGAACAACACCACTAAGACCTAAACATCAACATCCATATTAATGTTCACTTTAAACAACATCTTTAATTAAGTTAAAATCTCAACATCAACATCTCTACACAAATATAAACATTAAATATATTTACTTTAGATAACATTCATACTTAAGTTAAGGCTTTTAACATCAACATCCATAATAACTGAGAGTGCAAAAAAATCACCAGCACAAACAGAAGTAAAAATATTAGATAACATAAGATATGCCTACTTTCAATAACATCCCCACATAAAAGGAGAGATGCCCACTTAAGTTAGGGCATCTAACAACAACATCCATAGTGATTGAGAGTGGAGGAAAGGAAAGGAATCAACTACACAAAAACAAGGGAGTGGTCTATAATGCGACTTTTTGGAGATTCCGGTGACGGAATTCGGCGGAGGAAATTCAGCTTAAATGTTGATTTGCTGCAGTTAAAATGGTTTTTTAACTGCATATTTGGATTCAGCACCCTGAAAAACCCCTGGGGCACTTTAATTGTGCAAAAACTAGCTATCAAACTTGCGATTCCAATAAATTGCTGCCGGATTTTGACCGGAAAAACCCACCAAAAAAGCTTCCAAAAAATCTCATTATAGACAACTAAAAAACAAGTATTATATAAACCCACTTTGAATAGGGTCATGTTGTTGCATGTGGTAGTGGTCCATGTGCAAGCCTCATTATTGCTGCCACCGACAAATCATTACAAGGAAACTAACAAAATTTAGGATCTTTACATGGGTCTAGTTGTAAAGCAGTACACGACGGGGACGAATGTTTACTTCCATGCGTGTATGTGGTCACGTTCTTTTCATAAATTATGTCACCCACTAATATTGATATTGTATTTGATCTTTATGTGTGTGTTTTTTTTTAAAGAGAAGACAAAGCAGAAAGTGCCATTTTCCTTCTTGGCATTTTAAAATTATATCGTTTTTATTTTTTTAATATATAGTTTCTGTTTTATCACTCTACTTCGCTCTCTCTTTTTATTGCAGTTTTTTGGGGTTTTTTAAAATTGGTTTGGTCTATCTTATATCATTAGAAGTCTATTTACTTTCCTCTTTCTTCGTGTTTTAAGATTTTATGGTTTTGTTAAGAGTTTGTTTTTTTGTTTATTATTAATGTATAATTAACATTGTATTGTATTGGCATTTTTAGAGTGTATTCAAGGGTTTTCCCAAATTTATTTACTCATAAGGTTCTTTTCATAGTGATCAATATAGCTTCTTAGGAAGTTTGAATCTTTGTAGAAATTCTCAAGTCATTTGAATGCTTAAATTTCCTTTAAGAACATTTTCTATATTTTCTTATCATGAATAAATGTGGCTACAATTTTTATTTTTTAAGGGAAACTAGTGGTTGCATCTTACAGTGGTATGTCCATTACTTCACCGCCTATAATTTAACTTAAAACTTTTAAGGATATATATTTTTTTAGGGTTTACAATTGGTAAGAGATTGAAATAATTATTTTTGAAAGAAATATGTTGAATAAATCCAAACTTTGGCTAATGTTGGAAGAGGAATTTCATTGTATTAGACATTTACATAGTAATGTTTTTCACTAAGCTATGTTATATTGTTGTATATATATTGCTATTAAATAAAACTCGTATAAAATACTTAGAAGGCAACTAAAATTTTGTTTAATTGAAGAGGTATTATTTTCAACTATCATATTATTTATTTATATTCTAGGAAGTTTTAATTTGAAAAATGTTTGTTTGTTTTTTTTAATTGTAACTGTTACTTTTTTGTTATTCATTGAATAAAAAAAATTACAATGTACACTATTGTATGTTTTTTTTCATATTTGTACACATAAAAACAACAATAGATCTGCACATAAAATTATACCTCCAACATTGTATGGCGACAAAAAACTAGAGATTTCACCTTGACTTACCAACACTATGTATATATTGTCTCTGTAAACTATATATTGTGGAAGGACACATTAACATTAGATAAAGAAGAAATTGATAATTTTGGAATATAGAGCAATTTGTTACCTCAATTTAGGGACTGATATTCCCCTCTAGAGAACATTTATTTTTTAGAGAAAATAAAATGAGCATTTAATGACTAGCAAAGTTTTATTCATTATGGGCCATGATTTGTATTATTGCTAATTTAGTAGAGTAGATTAAACTATGTATTGGGACATTGTAATAATAATATTGCATTTAGACATTTTTATTACTATGAAAATGAACATAAGAATTTGTGTTTATATTTCCTTGAGTATTATTAAATGATTCTTATGCATATGTTTATGAAGTGAGGTTAAGTGTGTTTGTAATGCATTCTGGTAAACTATGTGCTTTGTATTAGGTTAATGGCATGGAAGTGTATTGAATATTGTATTGGAGTAAGTTTTTATACACTAGGCCATCTAGACATTTAAGTTTAGAAGGATAGTGATAAGGTTCTTAGTTTGTTAGTACAATCTAGACTACCGATAGGGTGCAAAGATATGTCCAAGGGTAATGTGATGAGAACTTAGAGAAATTATACTAGAGGTGAGAGGACAAAATACAGACCACTAATGTAACAAGGTGGTACTAGATTCCAACAAACTTAGTAGAGTGACAGATATACCTTTACATGGTATGGAACTTATTGGAAACCTCTTAAAAGAGGGTGTTGGATATGGAGAGCCACAATTTTAGAGGGAGTTCCCATATATAGAGAGAGGAGATAGTTAGGAGCATAGCCATACAACTATTTGTGATTTGCGAATATCCCATAAGATTCATGCAATGGTGAACTTTTATGAAGCTAAGCATAAATACATAATTCCAAAGATGATAGATAACATTAATGGTATATTTTTTTATTACTCATAGATCCAATATCAATAGAAACTTTTATTTCATAAAATGTACTATATAGATGTGAGATGACTACAAAAACTAGGAATATTTTAACCTAACCTAAATGGAATTTCATATTAAACAAGGGGTAGGGAAGTTATTTGGGAACTCTAGGGTTGATCTTGGTTTATGTGTTACCCATTTATCATTGTATACTACCACCATGGGATCATATCATATGATTATAGATATGGATTGACTATAACCCCATGAGTTAGTGTTAGACTATAAGCATAGATTCTTTACTTTTTAGATGACTTTAGACACAATAATATTAGTGGGGACAAATAGAAGAGTGTCTTTGAGTTCCATTTTATGATTGCAACTAAACAAAAGTATTAGGAAGCTTTATAATTTGTACATTTTTGTATCTATGAACAAAATGAATGATAAAGTGAGTGTGATTTAGCATTTTGTATTACAAAAATTTACTAATGTGTTTATACAGGAGTTTCTGAAATTACCACCTAAGCATGAGTTGTAGTTCATGATTGAACTCAAACTAGGAACTAAGCCTATTTTGAAGCATCATTATTGCATGACAACCCTAAAAATATGAAGGTTACAATTTTAAGTCCAAAAATTGTTAAGATTGGGTTTTATCAATGTTAGCATGTCACTATGGAGAGCACTGGTGATATTTGTAATAAGAAATATGGATCACGACATATTCATATCAATTATTGTCAACATTTCAAAAAATCAACCACAAGTAATCAATATCCACTACTCATAATTGATGATCCATTCAATAAAATAATTGTGAAATAATATTTTCAAAGATTAAATTGAGATTGGAATATTCTCAATTGAGAATTAGGGAAGTGAATATCTACCATATAAAATTTAAGGTGCCTTTTGATCATTTTGAGTCTGTAGTAGTCTTATTTAGGATGACAAATATGGTAGTTATGTTTATGAGTTTGATGAATGGGGTTTTCAGCAATACTTTGATAAGTTTATAGAAGAGCTTTTTGATGATATTTTAATATATTCTAGAACACCAAAGGAACATGAAGACAATTTAAGACTAGTATTATAATTTCTTTTAGTTAAAGATTCAGTGTTTGGGTGATATAATTAGGAGAAGGAGTTGTTGTAGATCCAACAAAGATAAGTGATATTATGGATTGACTGTCACCTACAAACATACATGAGTTATGTGCCTTTATGGATTTGATCATGTATAACAACAGATTTGTGGAAGGATTTTAAAAAATTGTGAAGTCTATGATGGAACTACTGGAAAAAGAAATTTGTGTATGGATGAAGTGATGTGAATAGCCATTCTACAAACTTACATAGTTGTAGATGAAAAATCCCATGCTAAGGGTACCAAATATGGATCATGATTTTTTTGGTTTGTTCCAATGCTTTGAAAGGATGCACACATAAAGTATTAATGCAAGAAAGTAGTTTAATTTCCTTAGAACATACTGCAATAGTGCATGCATTGAGACTTTCAAGACATTATTTTCAAGGAATAAATTTTGAAGAAAAGGAAGACCACCAAGGACTTCGAAATATCTTTATATGATGTAAGTTGAATGCTAGAAACCAAATATGAACTTAATTGTTAAGTGGAAATGATTTTGGCATATGATACACTAAAGGAACATTAAACTAGGTAGTGGATTCCTTAAGTAGAAAAACTCAAATATAGTCAATATTAACTTTAAAAATAAATATTACACAAAAATATGGAAATTAAAAGAAGGAGAGTGTGTGAAGGTAGGCATAGTTGGACTAAATCGGCACCTCAGACATCTCAAGGGTGTGGAAACTTGGTTCCAGCATGCCCCCATACTGCTTCGAGTGAGACTTCAGTCCGCACTACATGGGCTGATGCCGAAAATGCCAATATTGTAGGGATTCGTTTGGCTAATTAACTCCGAACCTGGGTCGGGCCCCCTCAAGCCAACAACATCAACAGGTGGTTTATGGCAAATGTTAAGTACCTTGAAAATATATTAATTTTCAAGCAAGACTTAATTACCACCATGGTTGCATTGAGTAAAATTTTAAAATGGCTACTTGCAATAGTCCTTGTATTATAGCTATCAATGGAGCAATAATATTATGAAAGAATGTAAGCATATTGTGACATTATGAGGCTCATCTGAGGAAAGGATGCCCTTTGTGTGTGCAGATTTGTATTCTTTGTATTTGTGTAGCGAGTAGTAAGTGAATATAATGTTTTATCTCCTTTATCCTCCACATATATGTTTATTTTATGATTTGAAATTTGTTCCATATCATTAATAATGTCTTTGTTACACATGTATTAGACCATGATATTTTATTGCATTTTTTAAAGTATTTTAAAACTAAGAAATTCTATAGAACCCAAAGATTTCCATTCAAAAATACAAGATCATTGATTTCAAAGAGCTAATGCCATAATCACCAACTTGAAAATATTTTATTTTGAAAGTAAAAAAAGTGACCTTAATTAAACACAACCTCAAATTTATTTTGGAAGGTTTGCACCATTCACAATTTTTTCATCATCACAATTAATCTACTTACAATTTCAGTTGCAGTAGTGGAATTGACCCAGGGCACTCTCCAAAATTCAAATCACCTTATGAAAAAGGATCCAACGCGTTATCTCAAAAAATTGGGGGAGACTTTGTCTTGAAAAGAGTATAGGACCTACCCATATCGGCATCAACTAATTGATAAGCATATCAATTGGAAGAGTAGAAGAAAGAGGAATATGAGAACCAACTTATAATATTTATTTTGTGAAAACCCATGATTAGATTTCTCCTAAAACACCATAGAAAAATATAGTATGCAACAAATATTCACTAAAAATATTCGATAGCAAATAAACATCAATTAATAATAACGCTAGTATCAAACAAACTAGAATAAAATACCTCTAAACATTGTGGAAAATACGAACACTACAACTTTTACAAGCCTTCTTTATCTGAGTATGTATTATTAACCCAAATAAAAAGAACAAGAAACACATGGAGAAAAATAGATTCTTCAAATGAGCAGAAGTCTAAAGACATTGAACCTACAAAGCACTACAAGAAAAATGCAAGAAATTCCTCTTAGAACCATATATTTGTTTATGACTCTAGTTGGAACACTTTACTGTATCTTTCGGTATTTCACATGTGTGTATCACTATTGGATTTAAAATTTTTGTGCATTTAAATAAATCAAGAAAATTTTGTGTATGTCCCAAGAAACTATCATTTTGTTGGTTTTCAAGCCTCTGTGGGAGTTATTTGTAGCTTCATGTTTCGGATTTTCCACAGTTTCCAATTCAGTCTGTCGACGTTTCGAACCCCAACGGGGGTCCATCATCAGGACACTTCTGAAAGATAGAAATGAAATGAAAGAAAGATGAAAGATGGCTTTCTTTCATTTCATTTCTATCTTTCAGAAGTGTCCTGATGATGGACCCCCGTTGGGGTTCGAAACGTCGACAGACTGAACTGGAAACTGTGGAAAATCCGGAACATGAAGCTACAAACTATCATTTTACCACTTAAATAATCAGGTTCCTCAAAGGTGTTTCTAGAAATATCCAATACATGCGGGAGCATTGACCATCCCTCAACATTAATATTTTTAATTTTCACAACACAAAGGTCGAGCTCATAAAATTCCAACCATGCCAAATTTATTCTACTTTAAATAAAACCCCCTTTGCAACTTATTCCCCTTCTTCGTTCCTATGTGATACAAACTATCCAACTTTACATTGCAAAAATCTCACTGATCCCTGATTACTAGAGAAAGGAGTAACCTGGATGCCTCTTAACGCTCATGTTGGCTAAACAGGGCCTGAACCAGGTTTAGATTTGTTTGCGCCAACCAACAAAACCCTAACTACTGGCCTTCTGGCAACAACCTACATAGTGCATGCTATAGTCTCACCAAAAGCAGTATTGGGGGATGCTAGAACCAGGTTTCTGCATCCATAGACTATGTGACAAGCGGTCTTAAGCTCTTATAGCTCATATCTTCCTTCGCGCATATCAGTATCCTTGTATGGCCTGATACTGTAACTCGAGTAAACCAACTCCTACACCTTCATGAAGGTTTGTAATCAGTCTTTATAGACCCTAAGAAAGTAGTCTATCTACTTTCACACACTAAGTAATAACCCTATATCTACCTTCGCGCAAATGTATCCAATTCATCAAAGCTCATAATAGAATTAGCCCTTAATTTCATAGACATAGATACTTAAGACATGCATAAATATGATAACTTCATTAGATTCATGTAGAATTTATATATTTTTCCACATAAATCATATTATAACGTGACATATCGTAACAGAAACAAAATAGACAACAATACTTAGATGCACGATCTTTCTTCAAAATGAGTTTGTATTAAGCTTCAACGTTCATATTATAGACTTCTTTATTATGTGCACTCAAATCCAAAATTACCAAGGCCTCTTGTGCACTTAGCTACATGAGCCTTCCCCTTTTGCCTAACTATAGGAAGCAGAGCCTTCCTACCTTAGCACTTGCCTGAAGACAATATTTATCTTGGCTTACTTTTTCTTAGCTACCTCTTAGACTTGCTACGACTTAAATATATATAGCTTTCTTCAATACAATACCATGGTCCACAAATCATGGGTGACTCTCAAATATGACCTATTTACTTATCTAAAGAAGGGCCTAAATCCCCTTTGACTCCTATCTAGCATCATGCTTTGCATCCACATTTCATGGAGACTTTACATATTTTACAAAACTTATACAAAATTTGGGTTAACTTATCCCCAAACAGACCCTAGGGAACCTCTCCCAATAGGCCACAAACACAAATATGGTGACTCACCCTCGAGTCACATGGGTGGCACCTCGATCTTGCTGCGAAGACCACCTAGCTTGACTTGTAATTCTATAATGTGAACATCGCTCTGCACCGCATCCTGTTGTACTTCCTTTACCAACTTCTCTGTTGTCAGCCCTCCCACTACTATGCACATTGTCCTCTGTGCCTGCTACAACACCTTTAGCTTTTCTTGAAGTGAGAGAGTAAGATGACATGATTCCTCTGGCCACAACTATAGTTTGGCCTTTAGAAGGGCCTCTTTCCTCTGTAATTCTTCCATATGTGCTTGCAATGTCTTACCTTCTTGTAACTTCGCGAGGTGTTACACTGGTGCCAAAGTGTACGCAGTCGCTCAAACTTCATCATACTTGTGTTGTGCCTTCCTAACATCTTCGTTAAGCCTATGCAAGTTCAGGTCCTTCTGCATGTTCTTCCATAACTCTATTTCTTAATCAAACATCACTGCACAGTTTGTAACTTTCGTATCCAATGTGTTCATATTCTCTTTGATCGTCACTCTATGTTGCTCCTAGACCTCCGGTGGGGTGGTTGGCTACAACCTGCGTTGCAATTCTGATATCTTCATTTGAAAATCAAAAGTAACCCTACCAATCTCATCCTCTGATGTGCGAACTGCAATAGCTAATTTTTTACTTTTGTTAAAGCTGTGACATCCTCCAGGATGCTTAATTTTGGCACTGTCTTATAGGCCTGCTCTATTGTTTCCTCTAGGCTCTGACTATGTGTTTGCAACTCCTCCTCTCCCTTCAGAGCCTGAGCTTTCTCAGCAAACATATTCTTATTATTCACCTTGAACTCACTTATGATTGTGAGGGCATGCTACTCACTAATCCTTAGCTCATCAAAGACCCCCTAATGTAATGCATGGAGAGTCTGAAGGGGAAAAGTAGCCATGTTAACTCCCATGTCCTTCATTGTACTCAACACGGCGTTGTCCTCATCTAACTTTACACGAATATATCCTTCTGGTAAGGTTATGACTCTGAGGTCTAGAGTCCATTCCAATTCTAATATTATTCCACTTCCTTGCACCATGCTCACTTGCACCCCACTCGCTTTCCCGACGCTTGCTTGAATCCAGCCAGCTTGGATTTGTAGTTCGTGTAGATCCTTTTAGATGCTTCCTAGCGTCTGGATGTAATATTGCTCAAACTATTGCCACAACTTTGTTGTTGTGTCCTTGGCTTTGTCGCTAATCTCGTTAAGACCCCTTTCTGTCAAGACCATTGGATCGATGCACATCTACTTATCTACCTTATGCTTCTTTCGTGACCCAATAACCTACTCCTTTCTATGCTTTTTCAAGGTGAAGGGATTGGTCTAGATTTAAACAAGAATGCAACAAATTATAGATATAACCATACACACAGAGATGTAATAGAAATAATACTTCACTTCATTACTATAAAATATTGAAATACGATTACAAACATAAATGGAAATAAATTAGCTAGGGCGATGGCAGCTTATCTCTAAGAGGAGATGTGGCGGCTACATGCCTCTGAATTGTCTTAAAATGAGGCTCAAATGATTATTTATTGTTGAGAAACAATGGAATACCCTAAACATCCAAAACCTAACCCTAGGAGATGAAGCGCCAAACTATGGGCCCTATTTTGGGTAAATTGCTACATCAAATTCCCAGGGTCATAACTTTGGCATATGATCTTCGTTTGACGTGCACAATACCTGGTTAGAAAGATCTGCCTAAGGAATACAACTATGGGAAGAGAAACATCAGTCCATGGACCCAAGTTGCTCCTAGTTGTCCCAGAAAACATTGTTTAGGGCCTCAAATTGGCTCTGGAAGTTCAAGACCCGAAAAACTGCTAAAAATAGTAAAATGTGCTACAATTAAGGAAACTAAAAATCTGAAAAAACAATGGTGGGGGTCCAGGTGGAATTGGTGGGTGGCCACCAATATCCACCTAGATCAGGGAGTGCACTACTCCTCTCCATTGCTTCCTTCTTGCCTTAAAAGTTCCTGCTCATCTGTATGTTGCAAAACCAAATCTTCGACTCCTTCTATACCCGTACGTTCTTTCTTAGACTATTCTTTTGTAGAAAAATCTTTCTCTACCCGATCTTTCTCTACAGCTACCTTAGCAATAGATTCTTTCCACCTCTTCTCAGTCAGAGTGTGTGCTACCTTCTAAGCTACTTCCTTATGCTTCTGTGTAGTGGTCGACTGTGTGGTAGAGCTCTCAACCCCTTTACTAGTTCCCACACCATGCTTCATGGGTTTGTGCCACTCCATTGACTAACTCACCACTATCTCATGTATATATATTTTAGATACTAAATATGAAAGCTTGTGCCATATGTTCTTTGGGTCCTTCCACACCTTGATTGAAATGTTGTGGAAATCGATCTTGAGCTCCGCAAAGGCCGTCAATTACTCAAACAAGGTTGGGGACAACGTAGGCCTCTGATTGATAACTGTTTGAAGGTCCATCTCCATCAAGATCCAAAACATTTTGGACTCCTTGATCCTTTCCGAATCCTTTGTGGCCCACAACGAAGAAAACTTCGTTGCTTCGGGTAAGTCTTTTGCCTACAAGGAAATTGGTTGTTGTTTGACAACTTCCATGCTACTAATATAATTGATAGTAACAACCATGTGTAGTGGAAGGGATTTATCTCTTCCTAAGCTTTGCGGTAGTTCGCAATGAACTCCTTGCACAAATACTTTTCCTAGTTGTATTGAATTCCCTTCACGCACTAGGTAGCTAATGATACCATCGACATCGAAAGTTCATCCACACATCATTTTGTCATGATTTTTCTTGCAAGAATCTGGGCGATGAACTGCATTACCTAGTCCTTAATAGAGTATATAGAATATCTGCATAACTTCTTAACGAGTCCATGCTCGATTGTCATCTTGTCTACTAACTCTTTCTCTCGAATTTTCCCTCCAAACTCCTTAGCAAGGTCCACCCCTTTATAGGGAAGCTTTGTGATCCGATGAATTAACATGTCTATGATCAGCATGGGGTCCTCAAGCCATAGACATCCATCACGAAGTAGCATGAGTGGCTAGCACACACACACCATGGTGATAGTCGACCTATGAAAATGCAATGCACATAGCATGTGCAACAATCATGCCTACTCATCACCTCTAACCCACTTCATGGGTTCCAACCACGTAACCCCAGTCCCTTCATAGTAAATTTTTATCATATACTTGCTAGTCGCCAAATGTGGGAACTGCTCATGGTCCGCAAGGTCCCAATCCTCCATTTTCAGCACTGGAATGCACGCTCATGTTGTGCCTTCAAATTCCACCTATTCAGGCAACAAGGGTGTCGAAACCATAAATTTCCCGGAATCTAGGTCTTTGGTAACCTTGTTTTTTCCCTTCCATAGAGGGATATAATTTGGGAGCCATTTGATAGGTTCACCCTCCTCTGCATCCAAATCCTCCATAACTTGGAATTCTTCCTCCTCCAAATCAACCAATTTCTCTGGTTGTTTATCTTTTTTCCCCTTCTGTGGCACCTCTAGATTCGTCCTCAGTGACTGTCTCACCGACATAAAATTATTCTATTTTTCTTTGGCAGTAGATTTCTTCAGCCTTGGTGACATCGGTAACATAGGAACATGGGTTGTAACTTCCATACTTGATATCTTAGGGCACAACATGTCATAAACAACAACTTCAAAACTCAAGACTTCTGTGAGATTTGTGGCAATAATTCATTCTAAGAACAATTAACAGCTTGCGGCTAACATATTTGTGAATGAGGATCTCAACGCAAGTTCTTTCCAGTCTTTGTTCTTCATACAATGACAAAAAGAGGGCTTAGATACAATTCTCAGAATGAAAAGTGTTCTTCGAAGTACTAACATGCTCAATTTATGGGAGGATTTGAACTCAAATTCGACCATTCTCCCCAATTTTAGATCATAATGCATCTTTGGCTGAATATCTCCAAATATTTTCACCAAAAATGGTGCTTACCTACTCCTCTTAACTAACCCTTAGCCATCAAATCATGAATAGTAATTCCAACGACTAGTTTTGGACCCATCTACATGACATCATCCTTCATGGTGCAACTCCTCCAGCGCATCTTCACTTGTCACTCTCCTGTCATGCATCGTGCAACATCACTACCACATTATTCACTTAGTCAGGCATCATAGTTTATAGTCCTGTAATCCCTTGCAGCTACCCAGATTACTAAGACTATTGTGCTTCCATATAGTCATTGCATAGGACTAGGATCCCCTTTGTACAACTTCAACCTACTTCCATTCACGTTACCATTGAATCATTCTCCATTCAGCTTTGCGAGCTAAACTATGCCACCATCAATGATCTCCTTAATAACATATGGCCCCAACCAGTGAATTTGAAACTTTCCTAGAAATTTCATGAACTTGTTGTCATATAACAACACTAAATGATCTATCCTGAATGTGTGGAGCTTAATATGTCAATCATGCCATGCATTCCTCTGTTCCTTTTGCACTTGCTGGTGAAAGCTAGTAAGAAAGTGTTCTTCTTCTAACTCCATTATCTATGCGAGCCGCTCCTCCAAGGTTTTGTGATCTTCCATTTCTGTCAATGTTGGAAGTCATAAACTTGGGACAATATACTCCATAGGCATTACTGCTTCAAATCCATAGATCAATCTAAACGACATTTGACCTATGAACTTCTTGGCGGTCATCATATAAGCCCACAAAACAAAATTTACATGCATGTCACAGTCATTCCTCTAAGCATTGTAGACCTTCATCAATGCATGCTCCAAAATCTTGTTAAAAGCTTCCACTGTTCCATTTTCCTCTCAGTGATATGACTCTCTCTTCTAATGATACACCTGGAATTCTTCAAGCAGTGTGCTAATCATTTGATTCAAGAAATGTGTACCCCTATCACTCATCAATATCTTAGGGCATCTAAACCTTGTTAAGACACATTCAAAAAAAAAATTGCAGCAGTGGCCAGTGTACAATCCTTCATAGACTGTGCTTCCACCCAACTGGTTAAATACTTTATTGCAGTAATGATGTACCACATGCTTGTCTTATTTCCTGGTGGTTGTATCCGACCTCTAAATTCAATGGCCCTTTTATCAAATACCTTCAATGAGAATTGATGATTTAAAGGAAATTCATCCCTCCGCGAAGGATTCCCTATTCATTGGCAATCATTGCACGCCTTACAATATGCCTTAGAATCCTTGTGTAATGTTGGCCACCATAATCTAGTGTGCAAAATATTTTGTGCAGTCACTTTCCCTGCATTGTGACATCCTGCCACTCCTCCATGGGCTTCATCTAGGATACAAGCATGTTCAAACTTCGGAACATACCTTCAAAGTATCTCATCCATTCCCATCTTATACAAATGACCCACAATCACTGAAAATACGCAGTGCGAACTACTAAATTTTTCTTCTATTGAGAGGAATAACCTTTTGGCATTGTTCCTGTTGTTAAAAATTGAATGATATCAAAAACATGATCATTCAGGATGTGCATTGCAAATATTTGCGCGTCTGTCAATCCTTCCTTCCAACTAACTAGTTACTCACTTGTTTCAATCCTTAATAGATGGTATGGATGTTGGAAATAATACTGAGAGGGGGGGTGAATCAGTATTATTTGGTCAATTATTTTCTTTTTCAAACCTAGAACATATACGCTACTTCAGTTAGAGAAAACCGCGTATATATGCAACAACAGATAAGGAAACCTGTGTATACCATACAGACTTATAATTTAAAATATTCTACAGATGTTGAACATTAATCTGTGCATCAGGATCATATAAACAGTAACCACGAATAGAAAAATAGAGCAGAAGACAATCACACACAAGAACACAAGATATAAGGTGGAAACCCAATGAGGGTGAAAACCACCTACTGCAATATGTCTCTATCTTTTCAATTAGAAACTTCTTTTTAAAATGATTTTGTACTAGTGCAATACTTTACCAGTACGCAGGCTACTACCTGCAGAGAGCTACAACCCTCTCTCATTTTGCAGCTTCTCCTGGAAGGGAGCTATAACCCCCTTAGTTCTTGTACTAGTTGAGATACTAGTACGCAGGCTGCTACCTGCAGAAGCCTACAACCTTCTCTTCCTTCCAAGGACCACGTTTCATAAATTTTCAGACTGGATCCACCAATAGCATCAATCAAACATCAAGAATTTCTACATCAACCAATCACCTTTTCACCAATCAAAACTGAATCAAAATAAACACTTCTCTAACGATTGTACCCAGATCATAATAATAGTAATCACACCCCACTTCTGAACCCATAACATTGTAGCAATAAACGGAAGCAGCTAGAACATAAATCAAGAGATGTACGCTACTTCACTATTCAGAAACCTGCATGCATATGCTTCTGTGTCAATACCGACCTGTGTATACGCGACTTTCCCTTACAAGAATAGTGTGTATATGCTTCTTCACTTCACTGAACCTGCGTACAGATCTATAAATTCATTCTTTCAAACATTTAGATATTAGTTAACCCAGATTATCAAATTTATAGATCAAGCATACGCCACATATCACAGATCAAAATCATATAGAGATACCATTATTCCAGCCTTAAGATTTTGACCCATCAATAGAACTTATCCTTCTCCTTGCGCTCAGGTTCCTTCTTCATTCAGATCCAGATTTGCACCATAA
>APFE031658602.1:115730-127502 GCA_000404065.3 Pinus taeda | reverse complement strand
GTCCTTCTTTGAATATGTATAAATTATTTGGAGTTCTTATGCCTTTGATCACTATTTCTCCTGTATCAAGATCACAAACACTACATCCATTTGATCGAAATATTACCTCTGTTCCTTGATCGCACATCTGACTGAAACTCAATAGATTATGATTTAAGCCATCAACATACATAACATTTCCTGCTTTGCCCTTTTCTTTTAAAAGAATAGAACCTTTACCTTTTATGAGTGCAGGGGTGTCATTTCCAAATGAGTCCTTCTTCTCCTTCTCCAAGGCACTATATGACTGAAGTTTTTCTTTATCACCTGTCATATGTTTTGAACATCCACTATGGATGTACCATTGATTTTCCTGCCCTTCTGCATATAAGGCTATACCACATCTTTCTGGTTGTCGTTCTTTCATTCTCCATGTTTTGATATTTGAGGCTTGCTCCTTCTGAGTTGCCTGCCGAAACCTACTCCTGCATTCAGAATCTTCATGACCAAAATTATTACAAATAGAACATTCTATTTCATTTTCAAGAGCAAAAAAGTTATTGTAGGTCCTTTTCATGATCCCATTCATACTCCTCTATTTTTGAGTTTCTCTAGTCATGATAGTTTTGTAGGCAACACACTGAGCTGCTTTGTGTCCAAAGTTGTGACAAGAGAAACATTCGCCATTGAAGAAATTCTTGCAATTATCAACCCTACGGACTGAACGATTGTAGTTTTCATTGACATTCATTCTTGAGGAAAATTGAGAATGATTTACCTGTGGTCTGTTGTAGCTTCTATTTATCCTTGAAGCAGATTGCCCCTAATTTACTTGGTGATCTCTGTTCATTCTTGAAGAAAAATGTCCTTAATTTACCTGGTGAGCAGCATTGTGCCTTTGCTATTGATTGTCAATTTGTTCACTTCTCCTTGCTGCATCAATATAACTTTTGGAAGTGGATGGCTTCTGTGCTTGAAATGCTTTTTCATTATATCCCAGACCTATCTTGATTAGTGGAGAATGTTGTACTTTGATAATCTCATCTAACATTTCAGATCCTTTAACAAATCTAAGATTAAGAGCTTTAGTTTTCTAAATCCCTTTTCTGAGTCCCACTATTTCACATTCTAACTTTTCATGATGTTTTTCACTTTCATCCAATTGGAATTGCAAAGTATCAATAATCATATTTTTCTCTTCTAAACAAATTTTGAGTTTAGAAATCTCTTCATAAAGGCCTTCTTCATTTATAGCATCCATGAAATCATCATCTTCAAAAGCCATTAAAAGTCTATAATTATTACCTTGTTCATCTTCATCAGTATTTGAAAATCCATCACTGTCTTTATGAGTGTAATAGCTTTTCTTATTTACATTCTATTTCTTGTTCCATCTAACAGGTTCCTTACCTTTATGAGGACACTTGGCAGCATAGTGACTGACTCTTCCACAAGCAAAACATTTGAAAGGTAACTTGCCTCTGAATCTTCCAGCACCCCGTTGAAGGTTCTTGACAAAATTTGATTCTTCCTCTTCTTCTTACATATGTCCCGAGTCATAAGAATATCCTTTTCCTGAGGCCTTGAATATGGCTTCTCTTCTGTCGGATGGTCCCCCTTTCCTCATTTCATAAGCAGTTAGAATTCTATGTAGTTGCGACATGGTAATTTTTTGTAGATTCTCCTTTTCTTTTATTACAGAAACTTTTGATTCAAACTTAGAAGACAAATATCTCAGAACCTTTTCAACCACAACAACCTCTTTTATTTCTTCACCCAAATTTTTCATACAATTAACAATCTCATCTATGCGTAGGAAATAGTTGGCCACACTTTCATCATTGTACATTCTGAGATTTTCATATTGAATTCTGAGGGTTTGAAGTTTTGCTCTTTTTACCTGTTCATCTCCTTCATAGCTCAGAACGATCTTGTCCCATATTTCTTTTGCGGTTTTATACTGCATAATCTTGATGAATTTTGATTGAGATAGACATCCTAATAGAGTATTGATAGCCTTTGCATTAGTTTCAAACTTCTTCTTCTCAGCCGGATCTGTAAGAGTTGCTGATGGAAAAGTGTACCTTGTATCTATGCTATCCCAGACTTCTGTACCAAGAGATTGAAGATAAGCTGTAACTCTTACCTTCCAATATACGAAGTTGGTCCCATAAAAAATTGGTGGCCTGATTGATGCTTCTCTCTCGTAGTTGCTCATGATGATAGATCTTCCTTCAAGCGATCAAGCTTCTTATGAAGGACCCGCTCTGATACCAATTGTTGGAAATAATACTGAGAGGGGGGGTGAATCAGTATTATCTAGTCAATTATTTTCTTTTTCAAACCCATAACATATACACTACTTCAGTTAGATAAACCCACGTATATATGCAACAACAGATAAGGAGACCCGCATATACCATACAAACTTATAATTTAAAATATTCTACAGATGTTGAACATTAATCTGTGCATCAAGATCATATAAACAATAACCAAGAATAGAAAAATAGAGCAGAAGACAATCACACACAAGAACACAAGATATAAGGTGGAAACCCAATGAGGGTGAAAACCACCTACTACAATATGTCTCTATCTTTTCAATTAGAAACTTCTTTTTACAATGATTCTGTATTGGTGCAGTCCTTTACTAGTACGCAGGCTGCTACCTACAGAGAACTACAACCCTCTCTCATTTTCCAGCTTCTCCTGGAAGGGAGCTAGAACCCCCTTAGTTTATGTACTAGTTGAGATACTAGTACGCAGGCTGCTACCTGCATAAGACTACAACCTTCTCCTCGTTCCAGGGACCACGTTTCATAAATTTTCAGACTGGATCCACAAATAACATCAATCAAACATCAAGAATTTTTGCATCAACCAATCACCTTTTCACCAATCAAAACTGAATCAAAATAAACACTTCTCTGACGACTGTACCCAGATCATAATAACAGTAATCGCACCCCACTTCTGAACCCGGAACACTGTAGCAATAAACCGAAGCAGCTAGAACATAAATCAAGAGATATACACTACTTCACTATTGAGAGACCTGCGTGCATACGCTTCTGTGTCAATATCGACCTACATATACACAACTTTCCCTTACAAGAACAGTGTGTATACACTTCTTCGCTTCACTGAACCTGCGTACAGATCTATAAATTCATTGTTTCAAACATTCAGATATTAGTTAACCCAGATTATCAGATTTATAGATCAAGCATGCACCACATATCACAGATCAAAATCATATAGAGATACCACTATTCCAACCTTAAGATTTTGACCCATCAATAGAACTTATCCTTCTCCTTGCGCTCAGGTTCCTTCTTCATTCAGATCCAAATCTGCACCATAACCCAATCATAGTATTCTAGATCTAGCACTTTATCAGATATTCAATAATTCAGAAGATGCCTTGCCAAATGATCTCCTTCCTCTTTATAGCCTTAGGCCTTCACAATACAGACCAAAAACCATAAATTCAATACCATGGACCCAATACTTGGGATCAACACTTATGACAAGATACCATGGCCCAAAACCATAGGTTCAAATTCCAAGGACTAAATAACATGAACCAACCATAAGATTTCCCATGTGCGTGCACTTTTCTCTGCATGAAAGTGCGTGAATGTTTCTCTGCATGAAAGTGCGTGAACTTTTCTCTGCATGAAAGTGCATGAAATTTTCTCTGCATGAAAGTGCGTGAAATTTTCTCTACATGAAAGGAACTCTTCTCTGCATGAAAGTGCGTGAATTTTTCTCTGCATGAAAGTGCGTGAAATTTTCTCTGCATGAAAGGAACTTTTCTCTGCATGAAAGTGTGTGAACTTTTGGTTCACACCTTTTGTGCGGGAGACCTGTGGAACCAGAAAATAACTTTGCTACACTATAATTTATCATTTTAGATGAGTGGGTTGCCATCAAGTACAACATATGTATCATAATGCCAACAATGGACCCGCATCAAGCCTTCCAAGCTCCACAATTACTTCAAAGTCATATTCTTGGAACAAGAGTAACCATTGGCATATCATCCCCCCAACTTAGGCTTATTGACCAGGTACTTTAATGCAGAGTGATTTTTATACATTTTAAAGTGTCCACCCAACAAATAATGCCTAAACTTTTGCAGTGAGTAAACCATTACCAACCCTTCACGATGTGTAGTGGAGTAATTCTTCTCAGCTTTGGATATTAACTTTCTGCTCATGAAAGCTATCGAATGATCAATCTATCCTTCACCTGCCTATGTTAATACTACTCCTAGCACAATACAATATGTGTTTACATGTACATGGAAATCCTTCTTCCAGTTTGGAAATTCCAAAATAGGCGGTGTTACCATTCTTTCCTTCAAGACATCCAAACTGCACTGATAGTCTTCATCCTAGTAAAACATCACATATTTCTTTAATAGTTTCTCCATCGATGCAATTATTTGAGCATATGCCTTGATAAACTTCTTGTAATACCTCGTGTGCCCCAATGTGGCTTCACATTCTAGGTGCTTCTGAATTCACAATTATGGAGATCTTCGCAAAGTCCGCCATTAATCCCTTCTTACATACAACATGGCCAAGAAAAATTCCAAAGGGAACATAGAATATGCACTTCTTCAAGTTTAGCACAATCTGATACCTTTGACATGTATCCAACATGAGGTGTAGACTTGAAACATGATGCTTCACAAACCAAAACAAAATCCAATAATCAAAATATATGTCCATGAATTTATGAATAAACTCCTTGAATGTCATGATCACTACCCGGGAAAAGATTGCAGACACGTTCTTCAATCTAAATGGCATAAATGTATCTTGAAAACATCCCCATTTGGTCATGAAGGTTGTTTTTCTTCGATCTTCCAGTGCGATCTTTATTTGATGATATCCTGAAAAACCATCAGTAAATGAATATGCCTCCTGTCCATCAACATTCTCTAACACATCATTGGTAAACTATGTTGGAAACGGATCATGCATGCATGCATCATTCAGCTTCTTCAGATCCATGCATATGTTTATTTCACCTTTCTGTTTCTTTTCTTAGACCACCATTGGGCTTACCCAATTTGGTTCTTCTACAGGCTCAATAATGCCAGCCTCCAACATGTTAGCAAGTTCTTGGCACACCTTCTCTTTATATTTTGGATTCAGCTGATAAGGCCTTTGTTTAATCGGCTTCGCATCTAGGTTCAACATAATCTTCATAACACCTAAATCTCTGATGATCCCTTTTAAATTTGAAAAGTTCATTTAGAATATATCCTAGTACTCACACAATAGCTTAGCTACCTTATCAACCCTATCTTTGTCCCAATAGTCTCTTATCTTTTTGAACCTAGGTTCTTCTTCAGATCCAATGTTTACTTGTTGAGTTTTCAATAGTTCGGATATATCTGGGTTCGCCACCTTTGATCCTTCGACCTTCACACCATCCTTCTATTTCTGGAATGGTAATATTCCACAGATCCTCGTCTTCTTCTTCAAAAATCACATTATAACATTATAGCACATGGCGCAACTGTGTACTCCAATCTGGCTGAGCCCATTCTACCAATTCCTTCAATGTTCTAAATATAGCTACTTTGATCTCCTCGAGCACTTCATCAATGCTCTCAAACCCATCCTCAAAGCTAAAAGTTACTAAAAAACTCTCCCTTAAAATGTCCCATTCATCCATTCCATGGCGAAGCACTATCCCTGGATACCAGTTCATTGGGATTGTATATAAGGTATGACAGAAAATATGCACCCATTATGGTTGTTGTTATGTTCCCCAGGCCTTAGTCCATCGTGCCAAATGATTGCACATATCATCCTTCCCACTGTATTTTTCTGTCATTCTAGTATTAACATACCTAAACCTTAACTTCATCATTCTTCTGTATTCTTTCCATCCAGCATAGTTCTCCTTGTCTGTACCCCACCAATGGATAGGTGTAGCGCACGAGGCCAACTCCAGTGCCTGGAATCAATTCTCTTTCGGTACTTCCCTTTGAAACTCATCTAAAATAGTTCCACATTAGTCAAACCATCATAATGTGAAATGTTTCTTACCTCAGTTGAGACACACCTCAACAATTTATTCATCATATTGTAATGAAGGGTAGATACTTCATGTAGTTGATTTTGTGAGTGTTCAAGCTCTTCATCTGAAGCTAAGGTGTAGGAGCTATCCCTATCCCACCCAATTTATATATCAGTTGTAGGATTGATCCAATATGCATCTCGCATTGTTATCTGGTATATCTGATCCAGATCATCATCTCTTTCTCCATAGTCGTGAACTGGTTTAATATAATGTGCTCCTTCTATAGGGTCTAGTGGCACTACAAGTTTGAGCAACTTCTTTTCAAATGTCATCTTCCACTTATTTGTTAGGTCCCTATACTACTAGTGTAACCCCTTATTGTCATTAGTGCAACCCCCTTATTATATTTTTGTTCCCATGTAGTCCCCATATTGTTATTATTATGCCCCATAGAAGCCCACTATTGTTATTATTGTGCCCTTACATTATTATTGTTATGTTGGCTCTAATTATATTTTGACCCCTTAGACTCCTATATATAGAAAGGAGGTCTTGACATTTGTATCATCCAAGAATTTTTCATTTGTGTAATGTAAAGGAGGTTGCCCCCTTGAAGAGGCTTATTTCTAAGGTTTTGATCTATCTTTTCTATATTTATGTGAGCTAGTTTCATAACATTTGGTATCAGAGCTTTGGATTCTAGGGTTTTGCTGCTCCAAACAGGTCATCATGGCTCGCTATAACGTTTTTTCAGTGATGTTTTAGAAGATAAAAACAAAACCCATTTGAGAAGAATCTCTCTGAACTTCATATCCTAATTTCAGATCTTGTATAACTATATTTTTGTAATATTATCTTAGGAAGTTAGGGTTTTTGCAAGCTCCATAATTTCATCTAAAACAGGTCATCGTGGAATTTTCGCTATAACTATTTCTTGGATAATCAAATTCTAATCAGACTTACGAGATTAGAAAGAGAACTCAGAGAACTGCCGCAGGAAGAAATTTTAGAACTTAGAGATTTGAAATACAGAGTTACAGTCGTTTCAAGATCGAACTCCTAAAATCAAGAAAAAGCAAGATGAGGAAGTTTGATGGAAAGGATATGGTAAATTGGATACTACATATGGAGAAATATTGATCTACATGGTGTGCCACTGTTACAAAAGGTATGTATTGCATATAATTATTTAGAACCAAATGAATTTTTAGGTATAAAGGGCTTTGTTCTCGTAAACCACTTGTCATGTGGTCAATTTTCACGGAGGAAATGATAGCACATTATGAGGATACAAAGAGAAACACCTTCTTTAGCCAGTTGATAAATCTAAAAAAAAAAGGGTTGAATGGTAGAGCACATTGAGGACTTCCAAAAATTGAATATAAGGGTAAATGATATTCCAGAGAAGAAAATGATTGATGTCTTCATAGGTACTTTAAAGGATAACATTAAACACAAGGTTCGTCTTTGGGAACCTAATTCATTGGAGAAGGCATTCAGGTGGGCAAGAAAAATTGAAACCAAAATTATGGAAACAACGAATCCCACCACTCACAACTATAATTATGGAAGTGTTTTTCTCCTAGCCTTCCACAACCTATAAGGTTTACACCACAACAATTGGAAGAAAAAAGAGAAAAAGGGCTTTGTTACACTTGTGATAGCAAATACAGTAAAGGTCATAAGTGTGCTGAGAAGAAATTATTATGAAGAGGAGGAAGAAAAGGATCAAGAAGCATCAAAAGAAGAGGATATACACTAGGAAACCACCCCAGAGAAAGAAGAAATGAATCTGTCCATATCTTGTAAAGCATTGGAAAGAATTACCACTCCTCAAACTCTCAAGATAGAAGGACATATCAAGAATGAAAAGGTTCAAGAAGTGAAAGATCACATTGAGAAAGAAGAAATGAATCTGACCATATCTTGTAATGCATTGGCTAGAATTCCCACTCCTCAAACTATCAATATAGAAGGACATATCAAGAAGAAAAATGTTCAAGGACTGAAAGATCGCATTGAGCATCAAGAAATGAATCTGACCATGTCTTGTAATGCATTGGAAGAAATTACCACCCCTCAAACTATCAAGATAGAAGGACATATCAAGAAGAGAAAGGTAATAGTGTTGATTGATTTGGGAAGTACCCATAATTTTATTCATTGTCAGATATCCAAGCAATTGAATTGCTTCCTATATCCAGCACCAGAGTGTCAAGTGATGGTTTCAAATTGAGGAACCATAAATTTCTTTGCAAAGTGCCATAATATCAAGCTATCCACGGGAGAATATGTATTGAATATCCCAATGCTTTCCATTCCAATGGGTGGTGCTTATGTTTTACTAGGCATCTAATGGCTATAGTCTTTGGGTACGATAGCTTTTAATTTTCAAGAACTTTCTTTAAATTCTTTTGGGAAGAAAATGAAGTTGAATTGAAGGGTATCAAAGGGAAACTTGGAAAGATAATCAACTCTAATAGCATGACAAAGCTTCTAAAAAAAGAAAAATAGGGATAACTGCACAATTATGTTCACTAGAGGATCCCACATCGAAATCATGTATTTCTCCAGATCTCCAAAACGTTTTGTACAATCATTCCAAGGTATTTGAGACTCCCAAAGGCTTCCCACCTATTCGTGAGCATGATCATTCTATTCATTTGATTCCAAGAAATGTTCCTCCAAACATCAGACCTTACAGATATCCATATGCCCAAAGGATTGGGAACTCATTCAAAAGTTACAACAGGTACCAGTTCAAATAGTATTGTAAGAACTTGACAAGGAAGGAAAAATCATATTGGAACCTGAAGTAGTCACAGAACCGAGAAATTGACAACTACGAAATAGATCAATTTTAGCATATCTCATCAAGTGGAAGAACTTACTACTGAAGATTCAACATGGGAGTACAAGAATTTTATACAAGAGCATAAAGAAATACTCAAGCATTAAGGACACTTTTTGAAGGAGAGGGGCATGTTAGGTCCCTATACTACTAGTGTAACCCCTTATTGTTATTAGTACAACCCCTTTATTATATTGTTGTGCCCATGTAGTCCCCCATATTTGTTATTATGTATGCCCCATAAAGAAGCCACTATTGTTATTAATTGTTTCCTTACATTATTTAATTGTATGTTCTTGGCTCTTATTTATATTATGACCCCTTAGATCCTCCTATTTATAGAAAGGAGGTCTTGTCATTTGTATCATCCAAGAATTGTTCATTTGTGTAATGTAAAGGAGGTTTCCCCCTCAAAAAGGCTTATTTCTAAGGTGTTGATCTATCTTTTCTATCTTTTTGTGAGCTGCTTTCATAATATTATTGAAGTTGATTACCTTGTTCATATCAATAGCCCAGTCAATTCCTAATAGTGCAGGGTAAGGGCTACTATCATCCACTATTTCAATGACCTCAAAGTTAGCCAGTGCACTCACACACTCAATGTCCATTGTTACACCATATACACACCCCATAGGGATAATCTTCTGCTGATTTTCCATGCACAACTAAGTAGGAGACCACTACCGCGCAAGTCTCCCCATTCCTTCCCATGTCTGCTTGGGTAGGAAATTTGCATTAGACCCCAGATCCAAGATGACCAAGTCCACCTTGTATTCTCATATTTGTGCAGTTAGCCTCATCTCATGCCCTGTTCGCATCTTATTCTTACCAATATTTCTTATTGTGTGCTGTTTGGCAGGAGTATTTTCTTTATTTGTGCACTTGTCTATTAACTCTTGTAATCCTTCTACTTCTTTCTGATCACACAGTAACTTCATACAGATCTTCAGAAAAGCAGCGAGTATTGAAGGATTTCCTTCTTATGTCACACTATTTTTTGGAATTTTCTCTTGACTTCCTAAGGTTGAGGGCTCAACAAAGTCATCCTTTGCTTCCATGAAGGTCTCCTTAGCACAATTAAGATTAAAAACTACTTCCTTCTCAACAGCCTTGCACACCCATCAATATTTCTCAAGCTTCTTTCCATTATCTGCACCGATCTCCATGCCGTTTCTTAGCACAGTATTTATGTTGTGATCTTATTATCAGGGCTCAGACCTCATCATTTGAATGTTCTACGTAGGATGTTGGGGCTGTGCCTTCTTTTTTTGCATCTTTTCCATAGGGATTTGGCATTTCTCTTTGACATGATGAAACTTTCGACAATACTAACATGATGGATGTGTGGGATTTGTACAATCTCACACGAAGTGCCCTGCTTCACCACAATTATAGCAAATTACTTGCCCACGTCCTTAGCTTGGTCCAATGCCTCTTCCTCTTCCTTGGTGTCATGCGAAAAGAGTTAATCTTGCAGACAAAACCAACCTCCCTAGAAGCCTAAGACTTTCTAGTGACAAACAAGACAATTAAGAGCAATCCTTCTCTAAACATGCATTATCATACGAGAAACAAAGTGTTTTAGATCCTACCTGTAGTCTAACGCTGTTTTAGTAGTCTAGCCTCGTCGATCCAGATGAGCTCCTCCTTCACTTCGAAACCTGCATTCACTAACAATCAAACAATTACATAGCACCTGAATATCTCATAAAACAAAACATATTCAACATATAGACCAATGAGTATATGAAACAATTCATTAATAACAAATCATTGAGAAGAATGGACTTATTTGTATTAATAGGAAACAAAAGAAACCATTACAACCTGAGCCTTGGTGTTGTGCAAGTTCCTCCCAGGGTCCCAGCAAGAGTTTTCCTCTACTTTGACAAGCTCATCCACTTCCAAATGAAACAAGAAAGGATGGTAATCTCTCCTCACAAGCTTCTACAAGGAAGTCCTAATTCCAGCAGCATCTACCCTTTGGTTGGAATGTTCAGCTTTCAACCTCCCCTCCTCTAGCCTAATGCCTGTACTTATAGTGTTCTAGAGGACGTTATTCAGTTCCAACATCAATGGGATACTCCCTCTTTTGGATGGGGTAGCTCCTCTCTTGATGGGATAAGTTCCTCTATCATAGGGATGCATGAACCATCTGGAGGCGCTCAATACACGTCAAACACTCTTCTAGAAAGCTCTAGAAATGACCACAAGTAACTTTTTTAAGATGAAACTCGCACCTTTTGACCTTTACAGGAGTACGCACCCATCCCTTGACTTATAGAGCGTACACGCAGGTACAGTGTGTTTGGGATGGGTACATGCAGGCAAGGTAGAGAGAACCTACGTACCCAGAGATAAACATGTTTTTAAGTGACTTTCTCTCTTTTTGAAGTTTGACATGAAGAGCAGAGGTATGAGGCTTGACAAGGAGGATATTATGACTATTGATGGAGCCATATTAACTGCAGATAGTCATGGTGACAAATTTCAGTGTAACAGATTGCCCCCTAAAGTACGAAGCCTGTAATAGATAAGGGTGTTATATCATATAGGAAGGGTGAAGTACTTTATCATTTCGAGGATCGTCTTGTGGAGAGCCTGGTCGGAACCTGCAATTTTCAACACAAAATACATGTATAAGATCATATCATCGCTGAGGTAGGCATTCCCATACTCAGATCAAAACTTTAACTAGGACTAACTATTCTGATACAGGAATGATTTCATAATACATCATAATGATAGACTCGTGTAGACACAGTATGGGTGCAACCATCTGTTTATGATTGGTCTACAACATAATGAATACAAAACTCCTCGCAGCTTGGATGGTGGAAACTAGATCCAGGGTCTTCATCTCTACTTCCCGAATTGGTATGATTCTAGCCATG